>LUCM01009742.1:91343-125290 GCA_008360955.1 Fasciolopsis buskii | reverse complement strand
TTCGCGTCCCAGTTCGGGCGCGGTCCATATGCACTGCTCATCATTCCTAACAAGGATGAAACAGCTGTAGAGTGCTTCCATGGTTTCTTTATGGTGAGTTGAGCGACAATTTCATTTACGCAGTAAATTTCTGTCCAGACTGGGTTCTGCGCGAAGACACGCACAAAACATTCTCCAAGCCACCGATGATAAAGTATTGTTGTCAGTAATTAGACTTGAATGAAAGCTATATATATACGCCGTCTGTAGTATGTTCCACTTTAGGGATAGAGCAACAAAATTCCCCTGGAAGCACACGGTCGTTTTCGCGGTTATTGCCACTCATCATGTTTGCGTGCTGTTCAACCATAAATGGACTTATCATCCATTCACATTCGCAATGATTTAAATGGTAGTCTAGTCAGAAGAACATTCGTGCATATTGGAATCCTCCCATCTAATACTGAATGCCCGAAGAATTTTTCCTTTCGATTTATCATCTATATAAATTTGAGTACCGAGCGGTAGGCACGTAAACGTAGTTTACAATGAATAAGTAAATACACAGTAAGGTTCGTTAACTTGATAAAATGCCGTCTTCGAAACTCCAGTTCACGTGTTCTTGTAGGACAATGCGCACTGGGTAGAGGATGAGCCTGCCATCCAAAATGATATCAGAACATGTTCTAACTCATCAGCATAAATATACCCTCCATACTGACATCAGTATTATCTTTGAAAATTTGGTAGATAGTTACCAGGTAAAATCAGCAATGACTTTCAAATCAGTCCTGGAAACTCCAACATTACACATCGAAGACTTCGCAGGCCATTACTGATAAGAATTGAGACAACAGCGATTCGGCTGATGCCATCGGAGTTGTGCAAGGAACGCAACGTCATATAACTGCCATGCAACATATTATTCCTACAACTTTTTTTCCTCGTAGTTCATGATATCTCAGTTCTTTCATTCTTTTCGTTTATTCACCTGCAATGACTTTTCTCTCTAATTCCACAAATTGCACAACGCATTCAGTATTGTTAAGACCATTGTCTCACGGCATGTAGACAAGTTAACGAATTTCGGTAACAATATACTCAGTCATTATGAATTACATCTGCACATCTTTGTTACTTGAAGATGGATAGCGTGAATTCTTGGGACGATACATCAAAAAATGGATGTGTTTGAGGGAGACAGTTTCATTTTTAACCAAAGTGCTGCCAGGCTAGTGGTAGTGAGATCACAATAAAATTAATGTGATCCTTGTATGTTGCTTTGTTGCGTCCATTCTAAATTGGTTATATTCTGCTTCATGTCACGCACAAAACGGCGGTTTACTCATCAAAAGCCACCTACTAGTGCAACAGCGACATGACCATTTTGACCTGGTTAGATTTATTTGTCACGTGGAACCATGTCATTTGAATGAGAATATTCCAAATTTACCCGTATGATTTTTGTTTTGGAATTTTATCTAGCAAAGCGTAAGTTCGCATATATATATTACATATGTATATATTCACACCACGTATCTCTGTCCAATACTGGTGGTATCTTGGAGACTGCTCAAAATGTTTAGACCGTTGCTCTAGAACTGTACAGTAGGTCGCTAATCTATAGTTTTGAAATGCTACCGTCGAATGAGCAGAACGATTTCCCTTGGAATGAGTGAGAGATCGGTTCAGATGAGATTCTCTGTTGTGCTAGTATTTGAAATAATAACATGGTAATAGAATTTCAGCGACAAACCAAGATCATGTTTTGCCATCGAGTACTTGGTCATTCAAAACTCTGGCCCAAACTACGGAAATAAACACATAGAGTCCATGGTTGGTGGAAGATTAGTCATGCCTTCATACCGAAAAGATGAGGAATCTTGATCGGTGGAACATATTCGGGCCAATGGGACTTGTGACTTGTCCGAACTTCGCTTCGTATCGTCGCGGTTCTCATTGGCCGGTTGTCTATTCAGTCCACGGTGAAGCTGTATTGCATCGCATTAGGCTATTTTGGTGAGGACTTGCCACGTCCTCTCTCTCAACCGAAAGGTTATTTAGGACAACGACTATCATTCTATTCTGAAGATTAGTTACGAACGATTTTGGATGTAGAAAAAAATGCAAAAGATTTTCGAAGTTTTTTTGTATGTTTTGTCTACTCATGAGTACAAATCGGGCGAGATCCAGAGGAATTGGAACAAACCGAATTCTTTCAGACATTGACAAACGCGAATGTACAATTTTTGTGATTTTCAAAATTTCTTTTGAGTTCTAATAATTTGTGACCGTAACATCTATCTGAGAGGTCAGAATTTTGTAAAAAAAAATGATATCCAATGTGTGCTCATGTTCCACAAGTAGAATTCAACCAGTAACTATCCATTTCTTCTCATTCTCGAGGTGCATAAGGGATCACTAAGGCTGATATTTCGTCTGGATGCATTCATATCTTTTATTTGAAACCCCTTAGTTTCAACATTAATTCCGTCGGTTCAAGGAGGTTGAGTGTGAAAGAAATCAACGTGAATGTGCAATATTAGCCTGTCAACAAATAATCAGGTGTTCTGCGAATGCCAACAAAGCACCGATACGAACTACCAATGGAGACCAAGTTAATTCTGATCTATAATGCGACGAGAAGACCACAACAAGTGAAGGACATGTTTCGGTTTATTTACTGATTATTTGTTTATATACAAAATGAGAAGGAGGTTGATTGGTGGAATACATTCGGGTATTCAAGGCGTTTGTAAAAACATCACGTCCACGCGTCGTTGTGGTTTTAATTAATTGTTGTATATACACAGACTACCACTAAGTTGTTCCGGACTACATCACGTGATTTGCACGCAGATTCATTACATAATCATACCCAGATTGTTCATGTGACGGAACTATTGATAGTAGTGCTCTGGAGTCAATCAAGTATTCAAACAGATCTGATTTATCGAAGGATACTCTGGAATCATGTGAATTTATTTTGAACTCTTCAGCATAAACCCATCCGGACGAATTGTCAGGATCGATTGAGTAGTGATAGAAAAACAGCGGTGGTTCAGAGAGAACTCGATTCACTACGGGTACGGTGCGTTCCCATTGATTTTCGCCGCCATCTGCCAAACGGTTTAACCTATATGACTATCATTTTCAAGGTAGGAAAACGAGACGCCTGTGCAGACACTTCCTGTCTTTATATCTTCTATCAAGTGTCAGTTTTTATCTTTTGTCTTTTTACTTTCTTTATAGGTAAAATAATAATACACATCACTCTCAGCAAGGGGCAGCAGCCATCGTAGTTATGTCAAGTGGGGAAGTTGATAGTCGGCGGGAGGATTCGAACCCGAGATCTTCGCGTCCGAGTGCCATGACCTCATCCACCTGACCACTGCCGCTATACAAGTGGTCCCAAAGAGATCTTTTCAGTAGTACCAAAGTCCATATGAAGATTTGAAGCGCAGTTGACGAGAACATCAAACTGAATTCAGTGCACATGAAGTGCGCGAGTAAACGCAAGGTAATATTTAGGTTGAAACCTCCCCTCAAATCGGCAAACATTTCTTGAAACGGAAAAAGTTGTCGCGAAACCAAGACAAATCGGCCAAACATGGGGTCATATTCTAAATATCCTCTGATACAAAATGAGCGAGAGGCAAATTAGCGATATCCAGCAGGATTTGCAACAGATTTGACCACCGTTGGTCAAACGGATGACGTCGTGGCGTCTGCACAAGAAGTTCTCGGTTTCCAGTCCTCTCACGGCCAGTCATCGTCCCCACTTGGCAACCCTATGATGGACGCGGCCCCCTTCCTAAAATTGACTTGTATTGTTATTTCATTAATAAATGAAAAAAGATACGAATGACCTTGGATTGAAGAAATCCCTATTTCGGGCTTTGAACGATGCACGGAACCCAGACACGAGTACCAGATGATAAAAATTAGACTAGTCTGATGCTTTTTCTCTCCGTAGATTATTCCAGAGCATATGGATTCCCATGCGTCAGGCTGTTTTGAACTTTCTAAAGTTAATTCATTGTTCGCCTTCATGTAAAGTATGGTTTTTGACTTATCCGTACTTCTACATAATTCCAACTGATGAGTAATTTGGATTTGGCCCAAGACGGTTTCTCCCGCTCTATCCCCATATAGTGGAATCTAATGGTTATGAGATTTGTTCCATTCACTACAATCATGCATATCACCGACTTAGATTGAGTGAGACGATTGCCACATACTTGTATTTATAGTAATAAATGGTGACAGGAAGTATTCACTTGCGGAAATGCTACAACGTTTTGTTAAAAACAGTAGTACACTTATTTTTGTACCTATACTTTATGGTGCTACTGGGAAACATCTGAACTTTTCAATTTTATCGTAGTTTTTTCCGTAAGGTAAATCTTCCTGGAGTTATGTGCGCTGCGGTTTGCAAGAAGATCTCGTTCTTCCGTCCACACGAACTTTTTCGGCATGTTGTTTGGATCTGAACGAGATTAGCTTGAGAATTTCACATTTTTGAGTTAGTGTTGCCACGGCGAACTGATAACAATTGCATTCACTCTTACTAAGGTCGTGCGAATTCGTACCAGAGATATCACCCATAAAATAGTAATTTCAAAACTAGACTAAACGTGGGAGAATCCAGATGACTGCGGATAAAAAGTGAGGGGTTAAATGAAGCACTTTCGGAGAACTTGAAAAATGTTATCAGCTTATCAATGCGAATGATGTAGTAATTGCGTATTTAAGTGCTACTAGCCAACTTGTGAATTGCTTCAAAGTATAATCGGCGAAACCCATAACACACGAGCATGCTATTGAAGGTGAACAAGCCCCACAGTTTTACAACTCCGAGGGAGAGAAAAAGGATCCTGAAAGGCAGAAGTACAACATCCAGCTGTGGGACAGAGTCAGGAGTGATTAGCTGCCAGCATGCGGAATGAAGAGAGTCCAAGAAACTCTACGTTCCGCGGCAAGCACCAGGGAACCCAGAAACAAGCCCCGATTGCGAAGATGGATACGCATCATCGATGAGCTCTAGTGGGAGCAAACCTGAGTCTGGCACTTCCTGGGAGCAAGGTTGACAGGATCACCTGCGGTTTGTACGTTTTGAGTTGAATCCGAAGGGCAGTCAGTCAAAATAAATATCGTCAGTCCCGCAAAGTGCTCGCAAGTAGTTGTCAGATATATACATAGTCAAATTACCAACGAGCATTGATTTCCGGTTTCACTGTTGATACCTACAACCTGTGGCTGAATCCTTCCTTCCCCCCAGCGCCAAACCATTCCTTTTCTGAGATTTGCTGAGATTAACGATGATATGTCTAATGATGATGATGACGGTGGTATGGCAATCAGATTAATTCAGCAAGAAAACTTCACGTACAAGGGTGGGAGAAAACAAATCTATCCTGTTGGTAAATAATTCTGAACTCCTCTAAGGGGCTATCTTTGCTCATTATTTGTTTTCAACGTACACCAGCGACCTGCATGCCAGTTCCCCTGGTGAGTTATTCAAATATGCGAATGAATGTACTTTCTGTCACTCTGTATCTGAATCTGAAGATCTCAGTTTTTCCAACAACTTGTCTCTCATTCAAGATTTTTCCGTTTGCTCTAGCTTAAATATTAATTTGTCAAAATGTGTCCAATGTTCGTTTAGTTCTTCTCGGTTTGCTTATCCGGCTGATCCTTCCTACATTAACAATGAACTACTCGCTGGGGCAGATTCCCTCAAATTCTTAAGAGTTACTATTGATAAAATCTCAGGATGGTCTTCTCACATGTCCAGTTGTATAAAATAATCTTAGAATTCTATGGTCTTGCATAAAAAACTGCGGAATTTCCAGGTTAAACAAAACTTTATCTACCCATTTGTGAACCGATGTGTTTTCTCTTTTTCCTATATTGATCCCGTGTCACTTTTGTCGGTTGTCTAAAGAAAGACTTCAGAACCTTTCTCGTGCTTTGCCAATTACCAATAATGTACCTTTCATACCACTGACTGAACTCCGCAACAAACTGTGAAACGCACCTACCCATGTGAAAAATTCGCACATAAAATTCTTTCGGATCCGTTCCATCCCTTATACAACGATCATTCTAAGTGCCGTTCCCGTAAGACGACACGTTCTGTCTTCCGTCCTCTCGCATAAATACCTAAAGGAACTCTCCTGTTCCCTGCCTAGCTCAAATTCCCCCAAACAGAGAACAGATCATAACTGATTTTCCGCACGCTCTCTCGTGAATTTCAAGTGTTTATTCCTTGCTGAAAGTTTTTCCAAATCTGTATTCTGATGAGTTGGCGGACGCATCCTTTTATTGAGTCAAAGACGCACAAAATGTCAATGATAAAATACAATAAAATGAAATACAAAGCTAGTGTGTAGGCATAAATAACTGTAATGCCCAGCGTTAGTTGCGCGCATGTTGTTCAAATCCAAGCGACAGTGACCGGCGATGGTCAAATGGGCAAGGCAACTGTCATCCAAAAATGGTCAGAGATTCGAATTCCAGATCCGACGGCCACTTTGATCGTAGACGGCAATTCGCTGCCTCCCGACTCGTTACCATTGCTGACCTAATGAAGCCTTATGTGGTTTTACGTCAATCCCCTAGCCCGTGAAGTGAGTCCTAGTGGATATGGCTCATCCTTCTTCTACTAAGCTCATGTATGACCTGTGCCATAAGAGAACAATTAAAATTGCGCTTTATGCACTGTCCATATGAGTATTGTAAACAATATGAATTTTTCCGGAAATTTTCACCTCCATCCCGAACCGGGGAAACCCCTTTCAGCGTCTGGCCATATCCGTGTGATTAAAACAAATCGGAACAATAACATAGGGTTTTTATCACACTCAGTTAACTAAAACAAACTAGATGAATGCCACGTTGAATACCTACAGGAAGACAGTTTTTTCTGAGACAGTTCACAAAATACAGGAATGGGGAAGTTCACAAATCAATAAATTGTATCTTTATAACCAAGGTAGAACTCGACAAGTTGTGTGATGAGAACTTGCGTGGCAATAACCGCGGCACTCACACTGAACAAATAAGACCACTGTGGATTGATTCGTGCGGTGTACAAGATCACTCCGATCAAGAACGCCACCACACCGACAGCCAGAATAAGAAATCGGGCCACATTATAGCGTCTGTCACTTTCCAAGTAAGGAGCACAGAATAAAGTTATTTGCATGATCAAAGCCACGAGAATACACAAGGCAGCAAGCAGGAGAAAAAATGCAACAGTCATGGCAACGTGACCCCATAGGTGAACACACCAAGTGAATAGGCCACCACAACTCCAACATCGTAGAAGGAAACTCAAAGTCACTGCGACAAGTGAAACACTCAGAAGCGCAGTAAACAAAATTCGTTGACCCATTTTCGGCAGCCCACTTTGCCGAGAGGTTAAGAAATGAAAATAAATCAATCTATTCGCCAAATATTATTAAGAAATTTGTTACTTGATCGAGCGCACCGCGTCAGCTACGAATTTGATTGGTGAGTGAATATGAATGTGTGTCATGAGCTTTGGTACTATACAATGCAGAAAAATATATTCCAAAAGCTCGTTTGCAGACCGTCGGTAGAAAAGCGATGCAAGAAAGTATCGGTCTCCGACGATTTCGCCCTTCACACTTGTGGTACAAAACTACCAAATGGACTTTTCCATTTTATCAAATTCCCAAATCTAGTTGTCTCCAAACTGCGCGATTGCTACAGTGACAAAAAGGACAAAGTGTACTGTTTTTCACGTGGTTTGACGTTGGCAGTACACCGAAAACAGATTAATACAATTCCCATTTTTCTAACCAGTTAAATTGTCAAAGCTTTCAAACAGCGGTGAGAAAGCGACCCCAAATCGCTCGGTATTCTGTTCCACAGTACGGGATTCTGAAAAATGTAAGCCGATAAAAGTCCCAATAATTCGATTGCGTCTGAGTACTGAAAACAGAAGAGAAAGAAGGCTCAGGTATTCATGAACTTGCCCCCACTTACTGACGCTAAACCCAAAAGGTCAGGAGTTCGAATCCCAGAGCACTTGTTCACTTTTCGCTCTCACCTCACTCGTTGTGAAGCGCTACCCAGTAAGACATTTCAACGTAGTTCTGCACAAATTCAGATCGATTCCATTAATCTCCTAAAAGCTTGGGAGCCCACACTCATGCTAGAATCATGTAATAACAAGGAAAAGTACATTGACGTGATGCGTGTGAGATTTTTTTCTGAAAATGAACTTAACATAAGGACAGTTCGTTTTGTTTATTTTTCACGAAGGGAACAACAGTCATTGAAAGGTCTCCCTTTGCGTAAATGGCCAACAGCAACCGAAGGTGGGGAGGGGGACCGGGGTGACGAACCTTTTGTCTTAACCCAACGATGTGAACCGATTTGATGTAATCTACAAAATGTTTCACTACTACTATTCATCACGGTGGATTATCCAGACAAAAATTTCCATTTCTACATTGTGATGGGTCTTCTGAATTTGAACTATATAAAAAATATTGGAAGAAGCTTCACAAAATAATTCATGATAAACAAACCAACATGTAAGGTCTGGAAAACCAATCGGAAAGATTCCCCCTTCGTAAGAAATGATGTACATTGTTATTTCTTTACTAAATGAAATAAGAGGATGAAAGATATTCATGAGGTCCATATGCGCAGTTACACGTTTGAATGTGCCTGCCCACAGCGGGACTGTAGGATCTGACACTGTCCATGTTGTAATTTAGCGGAAAATTGGTTTAAATGTGAAGTGATCTTGAGGTAATATGGTACTAGAAAATATTAGTGTTAATGCCGCTGGCTTTGACGTCTTCGATTGGTCGTTTCGATTAGGAATAAGCCCTGTTAACCCAATCAAAAAGGTCAAGTAGCCTCTGGTGCTTCAAATCTCGCTCATTGGTCGACGCTCACTGCCTGATCTTTACTAGCCTCCCTACTTCACTATCTCTTATCCGACCTTCATTTCGAATAACTTCCTGATTCCCCTCTGAACTGTCAACGAAAATCACGCCATCGAATTTCTGCCTAAAATAGGAAATAAGAATGACTTTGATCATGCCCTCAGGTTTAAAATCGATCAGAGACTTGAATCATATGACATCCACCTGCTCCCGGGGAAGTGAATCAACCTGACCTGGTTGATGGACATCAGGAAACTATCAACTGGTTTAGAAGTTACATCCGGTAGCTGTCCTTGCGAAGGGCATGAGATGATATCGTTAGTTCTTAATAACATTACTATCGCAATAGAAGTCTAGTAAGAGAATATTTCGCATACATCCTAATTTCAGATAAATCGGGAAAGTGCTGTTGAAATCCAAGAGACTTCTCTGCAGGACGAAACCATCGATCGGCTTCCTCAGCCATATATCACAAAAATGGTACTTTATTATTTTCTATTTTTGTTAGTCTGGTATTGGTTCACAAGTGAAAATTTCTTACGTGAGCACAGATCCATTCAACGTGTCTTACAGTATGCTGTGAAGGATGCTTGCATATTTCGTCTAAAGATTATTATTTCCGGCCCAAACTACGTAGACCAAACATTCCAGTGAGCGGTGTTCAATAAATCCGGTGTAGAAGTAGTATCGTTAGTTATAATTTTACCTGATTATTTATTGTCCACATATCCTTTACGGAGAACAGGCTGTCTGATGTGCGACTGGAACGTATTATTATTGCCAAAGTTCGCTACCTTTTATCTTGTATTAGCTATGAAATAATTCGTCATGTGATATCAACACGCGTCCGGCGGGACCTGACGGCAAAATGAGCTCCCTCGAAGTTCAGAACAGATTAATAAGCTCACGATATGTTAGTTTGGTAACACAAGGATCCGGAATAACAAGACGCTTCGAGGTCGGAGGTAGTAGGAAGATCCATTCTAATAAATGGGCTAGGATGCACCACGTTAGGACTCACCAGTCAGCATTGTAATTAACGAAAGTAGTTCGGTTTTGTTCTTTTTGTTTGTGGGTCTTCACGATTCTGGTTTGGTGCTTCTTAGATGACCTCGACCTCTAACCTACAGCCTATTACCTCATCGCGGTTTGTCAAGCTATTTGACTCGCAGTCACAATCTGAATTTTGGGACCGATTCTGGCGGGTGGGTCATACTCTAGTGCCATTTTTTCAACTCATTGTCGCCCATAAAGTATTGGTCTCCTGAAGTAAGTTATTAAATGCAAATTGCCGTTTTGACCGACGCTGAGAAGAAATCCAAATATGAAGACCAGTCTCAACCCAGCTGGATTCACATTCACACATGGAAATCACCAACACTTAAGCTTTCTCTGTCAGCGGATGTACGAAGGAATAGTGAAGAATATTTTGGGAATAACAAGCATCTGTTTGTGAGTTCAAGGCCAGATGGTCTCGGTAATCTTTCAAATTTGGAAATGTTCAGGACAACTCTTTTGTTCACAGGAACATTCTGTCGAAATATATATGGTCCTAAACCTGCCTTTTGACAATCGGAAAAACTGATTTCAATTACATCAAAAGAATGGTGCCTTGTTCGATTTTCTTTCTACAGGCCTGAAGAATCGGAAAACACCAAGACGTCAGTAGCGTTTGGCTGCTTGCTTTGAAATAGATTATCCATAATGGTAACTGAAATGAACGTTGACACTCCCATCAACACGGGACGGTATGGAATTCCAACCACTAGCAGACAATTAGTTCATGATTTCTTAATCTCTCTTTGTGATTCCGCATCCCTTGCCTGAAGTAGAACAAGCTAGGTTTTTGTCGAAGTATGCTGTAAACAGGCATATCACGTGTGAATTACTAAGGCCAGACAGGTGAATTGGTTTCGTCGACAGATGTACTCTAAGCAAAAAGATGTGTTCATTGGAATAAGAATTAAAGGCGTTAATTTATCATCTGACGTGACTAAACGATTGAAAAACCGAAAGCTCGATACTTACTGAGCGCTCACCTTGACAGTATATTCGATGATTTGATCATCTTGAAGTAAAGTAGAAAAACGAAAAGGAAACGGTGAAATGATTTGCTTTATTATGAAGTTTTTTGTTCCATGTAGAGTTAGCGTGTAGTTTGAATCCCACGGAAGTACTGTCAGAAATTTAGCCAGCCCACCGGTTTCATAGCCCATTGTTGACCGGGGCTCCCTTATTACAAATGATACCCAGTATTACGTCACTAATAAAGGAAGTAAGAACGGAAAAGTTAGGGAACATATCCGAACACAATCGCGTCCCCGACGCGTTGGAAAAAATATGGTGTTATCGCGACTTCAGCTTCTGGTTTCCGTTGGTAAGCGATACTAGCGAAACGGGTTCGCATCACAGATCTTTTACAACGAGGGTTTTACGTGTATTCAAAGCGCTTTATTTGGATCATGCGGGCTGCATTTATCAGTGTGTCACCAGCAAGACAGACTAAGCTTTCCGACCGTCAAAATAATTTGAAAGGAATTTATCAGTGTTGTTGTTAACGAATTGCTGATAGATTAAGATTATTAGAAAGCAACCTAGACTACTGGCTTCCTAGTCTTAAGGAAACATAATGCTTAAAGTTTTTTATTCGCCTCTAATCTTGGTTAATTATGCCACAATATGTGCACTAGACTTTGGCAATTAAACCGGACGCTAGTGGGCTGGGTGAATTTTCGTTTATTTGCCTACAGATATGTGTACGAGTAATCCGGTGTGAATTCCAGATTATATGAGCATCACAGGATTTAAGGGACATATGACACTTAGGGGTAGTAATTATTCCTGGCCAGGGAGCGTTATTCCTGTTCGTGATCGCGTTCCAAAGCTAAAATTGTCATTGATTAGTAAACAGCATCCGTACTGGACAAGTGCGTCTGACCAGTTCTGTGGTCGAGCGATCGGACTCGTGGCCACTGTAGTTGCCTGCAATCCACGCATGTAATGCACGTATCAGCCGAACATATTCTACACGATTCACGATTTGATGTCAGCTTTTTCCACACTTCCGACACTGTCAGACAGCGTCAATTTTGACGAAATATCCTCGGTGAAACTTCCTGCTTTAGTTCAATCACCATTTGGACAGAGGGGGAATGAAGCACATCCCAACTATTTACCTAAAAATCATGAAAAACCCCGGGTGGTATTGACAATCGGGATTAGGATTACTATATTTAGCCACTTCGCGACTGTGATTACCACCGCTGTTATTTTGCCACTGTTTTTTTGTTATGCTTGTGTATATACGCATGTGAGGGCGTGTGCGGCTGTGTGTGTATGCATGTATGTATGCATGTGCGGGGTGTGTGTGTGGGTGTTTTCAAGCACGATGAACCCATTACCGTATGTGCACTACAACGTCAACCTGCTGACGTTTTATCTCCCATCCACTGTGGGCATTACCGGCGAGCGATCAGCTTGCCACTTTCCCGGTAGTATGCATTAGTACTGGAAACTGATTGCGATTCCAAGCCGCCTACACCACAATCGGTCACGAACGCACTGATTGGTCAAGCAAACTTACCCGTTTCCAGGTCCTCGTATATTATATACCACAGACTTGTTGCTTGTTGGTCATCGAACCAACTGAGACCGGGGACGTAGACAATGGGCCGTCACTTGTATGAGACCATTATCCTGGGCTGTGCCATCGGTTTGATTGTGTTCTCCCTCATTCTTACTGAATGGCGTTGTGGTAGTCTGTTCAAACACTGCATGGATCGTTGGAAGGAGGTTTCTTTGGCCGTGATTATTCTATTCTGTGTTGGACTCGCTTGCCTAGCTTTGGCCCTATTACTAGATTTGATTCAATGTTGTTCCGGGTGGTTGGATACAAACCCCGGTTATTTGATAATGCGTCTATGCTTTCTTTGCCTTGGGGCAGTTCTCGCTTTGACTGCTTTGTTAACCTATACGGTTCAAATACAACCAGACTGGTCCTATCTGGCCAGCGTGTCCGGTGTAGCATTTGCAGCGCAAATCGCCTTTCTGTCTCTCATCACGTGCCAGTGTTGTGGCGTGAGTTTTGGTAACGTGGTTGTTTCATGAATGAATGTAGGAGAAAATGCTTTTGATTGAAAAACACTTCTGAAAATATCGATTCATGTAATAAAATCTTTGATTTCCCTATATCTTTTAATATTTCTCACGCTTTCAACCTGATCCATGTGTCTCGACCGAACCCCTCTGATTGAGTTCAAAAAAATAAATATCGTTCTCTTGGAATTTCCATATTTTTCTTTAAACGTAGGTAAATATGCACAAAATATCGACGGATGATAATAGCTCCCATACATTTCGTAAATAGTGGCGACGAGCTGACTGTCAATTCTTGTGTTTTGTCATTTTTTGATTGTTTTCGGACTATTTCTAATAGAGATGAGTACTACAGGCAGTGCACACAGCATTCGCGCCACTAAATTCGGTTCGGAGCCATA
Source organism: Fasciolopsis buskii (assembly GCA_008360955.1). Taxonomy (NCBI): domain Eukaryota; kingdom Metazoa; phylum Platyhelminthes; class Trematoda; order Plagiorchiida; family Fasciolidae; genus Fasciolopsis; species Fasciolopsis buskii. Next base: position 111,885 of record LUCM01009742.1, on the reverse strand, counting down.
TTTCTCATCGTCTGCAACCAACAACGATACTCACCACTTGGACCCCAACCAGGAAACCGGAAAGCATCGATCGAAACTAATTTTTACATACCTCTACACCAAGTCACAAACTAACCTCCACGTCGCTTGTTCCAGCCTTGCCCAACAGGTGCAAAAACAGCACGAAAAAGCAGGCCGTGAGCAGGCATACGCAAACCTGGTCCAAGGGGCCGAAGATGATTTAGAACGATTATCTCAGTCAGAACATGTCTGCCCCCAATACACGAAGCCGCATCTCACACGATGATCCCATCGGGTTCGAGGAATTCTTCGGAGTCATCGATGCTCGGAAACAGGAAGTAGCCGGGCATCCTGCATGAGGGTAGGCCAATTCTCGCGACCGTAAAGCAGAACCGTGGTATTTTACACCTTCCCATTGAGAGAAAGTCGAAAGTCATTGGTGGTGCCACAAGTGTCGCCAGTTCGCGAAACCTGCTCTGACTATCGCAATTAGTGATGTGACCTCTTCCCCAACATCTCCGTTAGGTATGATCAGGCTTCCGATGTGCTTGAAGATAGTGAATACTTTTAACCAGTCACCAGAAAATGTGAGCGCAAGCACAAGCTCCTGCCAGTCTTGAAGAAGTGTCTTGCACTTTGAAGGTGCAAAACATACCGCGCCTATGGACTCAAATCGCCAAGCTGTCCAACACGCGTTGAATTGCCTGTGCACCGTTGCCCATCGGCACACTCTAAGTCAAAACTCAGTTCAACTTCATCATCTACAAGACTAGATAAGGTGTTTCGTAGAACATCCACTGCGACAAAGTTAAAAGTAAATGGGGATACAGGGTATCCCTGCCGTAATCCACTGGAAACGACGAAAGGTAGCGAAAACTGACTGTAATCCCTAATCATATTTGAAGTGTGACGGTATAACTCCTTGAGAACTGTCACACTTTTCAGGCACCCCATTTCTCAATATTTCTACGGATGCTCATGCAAAGTTATTACGTTTTATTGTTATGTGATCTGCGCATGTAGAGCACATGTCAACCCATTTGAGTGGATCGATTTTGTCCTATTGTCCGATAATTGGAACGTATCACCGTTTCGCGCTAGTGGCACCCGATGTGACACCCGATGTGACACGCTAGCCTGTGTACTTTTGAACGGAGAACGATTTGAGCCCACAAGGACAGAACAACAGCCTCGATATTCACACATGATAATTTTCGAGGAAAAAAGCGTTCGACAGATCACTGAATTGGGAAAAAATATACAAGCAATGCACTTTGTTGCCGAAAAAAGGAACTTGCTCGTATGAGGTTTGGGGAGATGGATTCACGAGTTTAAAGCAGAGTAAAGGCAAGTCTTCTTATCCGATAGGTGAATAACGAAGAGAACTGTCGGGAATAGAAAACGGGTTATCGCCAAACACCAATTCAAATATCATTACAAGAGTTTTGGCATGGCTAACTGTCTTCCATAGACACCCTAGGTCTTTGTATTTGAAAGCATTTGGAAACAGGTAGGAGCATTTGAAGAGAAAGCTGACTGTGATGACCGTAAAATTTCCGAATTTTTAATTTGTTAATTATCTTGAAAAAAGTTTGTGGCTAAATATCAGTATTGTTCGTCGACCATCTGATGGGTAGCATGGCATGCATAGCCGAGGTTTGACATGGTTGCTAGCTACAAACATACGACTTACCGGGGGGATATTGTTTGCATGTCTTGCATCACATAAACAGCCGTGTCCCCCTTAGCCAAACTACTCTCACTCGCCATATGGATGGACAGTTTGCACGGGAATCGTGCACTTTAGGTGGATAGGAATATTTATTTTGGCGCTATGCACATGGATAGTCCAATTCCTGTTTTACCGTACCATTCAATGTTATCAAATTTAGTATGTTGATTAACCATTTTACACATAAAAATTGAAAGTGGGATCAAACTAAATCGGCTAATCATCCGGAAGAGTTATCCCATTGGGAGGATGCTATCAACCTCGACCAAGAGGATCTATTAAGAAAATTTAAAATGTTTTATTGCTGGCTTGAAAATATCGCTTAATCACACCCCACTGCAGTGATGAATGAACACGGCGTCTATTTCCTACGATTTGCCGAGGGTGACAGACTTCAGTTTGTATAGTGAGTTTCTGCCAGGGACGTATGCAGGCCTGGTTAAATTCACGTGAGTTTCCCTTTACTTCAGGTGAAGGAACCAACAACGACATTCGTAAAAACACTGCTATTGGCTGGTCCAAGCTCACAAGTCACTCGACCACTGGATCTATCTGCTTCATATGACTCTTGTTCTCGGTGCCCATTTGCGTCACGGATCTGCGTAATTTATTTTTCCTTTGGTAAAGAGAAACAAAACAGGATTACTCTAATTTCGTCACTCGTTTTAACCACGCGGTTGCATGCGACTATTTGCTCATTGGCATCCGTGAGGAGGAAGACGTGCTGGACAGCCACAGCATTTTACAACGTCCGAATAGTGCAGAAATAGAACGATCATTCACCAGTTCGCAGTGGGTTACATCGCTTTCGGATCGGCCTGCTGCGTTGTGGGTTACACCTTCTGGTGGGACGCTTGGATACGGTCCCCAGGTCAACCCCGTTCTTTGATGTGAACAACCGGACAGTATCAGGGTAACTGAGGGATCACGAATCTCAAAGGATAACCAGTTATGTGGAGTTAGAGGACAGAGGAGCTACGCTACATGTTGACCCATGTACTTCGTTTTCTCTTCTCTCCTCGTTCTTGTCATTGTTTCTTCACTATGGTTCCAAATGAATGTGGTCTGCAATCGGATTTTTGGAATGCCTATATATATATATATATATATATATATATATATATATATATATATATATATATATATATTGAGGGAATGCTGAATGATCCAGGGAGCGATCTAGCTGGCCTTACTTTAATGTAGTTGGTCCGACATCTAGGAGTGTAAACCTTTGCTTCCCCAACGGAATCGAGTGTAGTGTTTAACATCTGATAGCCAAAGAATGGAAAATCTGCCGGTCCTGACGAGCTCCTCTCCCCCGGGCCAGTTCTTGTGAGTCTTGGTTTAGATACTCTTATGAGAGCACTCAGCTCTCTGCTTCTTGATATTTGGAACTACAGGTATATTCCGTTATCGGAGGGTGAGTCACTGAATGTACCCATCATCACTTACAGCCCACGTAATGACTGTAGCAATCATTGTGGGATTAGTTTAATTCCGAGGGTTTCCAAAGCTTAGCTTCCACTTTGATGCGCTCACTGACACCGATTCACTAGTGATGTGCATGAACAGTAGGTGCGATTTCGCCATACCTTTGCCCTTCGGCAGTTACTCAGAGGGCTCACATTGCCGTCCGACATCTATGGTCTTTGTTAGTAGTAGGAGATTGAATTTTTCCATGAAATAATCCGCCATGTGATATGATCGCTGAACTCCCCATAAAGAAACCATGGAAACACTGTGCATCTGTTTCATCCATGTTAGGAATGATGAGCAGTGCATATGGACCGCGCCCGAACTGGGACGCGAACCTAGGACGCGAACCCGGGACGAACGATTGTGAGTCGTGCGCCTTAGCCATTACAATCAGTTCAACTGTGATGGGCTAGGAAGTTTCAGAAATAATCCCAGTTGGATGAGTTGTGGAAACAAAGTTTTTCAAGACCAACAGAATATTAAGATGGATAGTGCGGATGGAGAATACTACAGCACACTGGACCGACCAACCAAGAATGAGGAGGAATGAAGCTATGCTGGAAACAGAAACTAAAGTCAAAACAAGACTGCGGGTATGAAAACTGTCATCAAATGAACGAATTTGACCATTCTTGTCATCCTGATCTTGTTAGTCTTCTCCTTCTTCTCAGACTGGGTCGCTTACTGCATTCGCCGTCGCGTTCTTGTTTGTTTCGTGTACGAACTGTTACAATGAAATCGCACTGTGCCAGGTGTTATTGCACACTACTCGAAAACATTGCATAGTAACAAATCAAGGCTACACCACATTAGCTCCGCATATTTGTTCACTGGGCAAATATTGGATTTATACTAATATTACGTATTCTCTTCCAGCTATTGAATTCAAACACACAGATTTCGTTGAATGTAGTGTTGGTTTACAAAAGGATGACTGTGATCTCGTCTCGACTCGGTTGTCTTGCCTACAGATTTGACCAACTTCCAAATGTGGATTGCTTGCTATGATAAGAAGTGAATCGTGTTGCTACTCCATCCGATGATGTTTTATATTACGATCTTGTTTGCTCATCATGCAAACTCTTTGGACGTTAGAAGGGTGATATGTGCTCATCCGCAAATACTGTGGGAACCGTGGGATCTACCAATTGGGAAATGAATTTGCCTAATCGACATCGATTTTTTGACCAATGGTAGCTAAGTCATCTCAGCTCAAGGAGAGTATCATAGAGTTTTCCCATTGAAACTTTATACTATTTATTGACTTCAATCATGATGTATATCGATAAGCACGCCGGGAGTAAAAAATGATCATGTGCTCTAAATGTCTGGCCATTTAATATTAGTGCGAGATGAACATTTCAAATTGACGTCGGCAGTTTAGTAAGACCTAGTGTTGCCGGATTTCCGAATCGTCAACAGCGACTGCAAAAAGAGTCGAAACAACACCAAAACCAACAGATTTTTGAGGATTTTGACGAGTCTTCGTGCAAGTCACGTAACTCTTTCAGATGCAGCTTTTTGAAAAAACCGAGAACACAACCAATCAGTCAAAACTGTGGCCACACGCAAACGTGAAGTCCACAATGTCCCCAAATCCCAATTCCCCCAAGATATTTCACCGATCCGGATTCACCGCATTTTGATTTTGAACAAGTGATTGGCTTTCATTTGAATTGCTAATTTTGGAGCCATTCCTTTGGGCATCAACAGTTTGTATCCTTGCCTTGTTACCCGTGACCGAATTTCGCATACCTACTTCAAGCACCAACAATTCATGGACGTGCATCATTTATCCACAAAAGGAAATGCAATTTCAAAAGACTCCCATGTGGTGGCTTTACGTGATGCCGTTCGATACATTTTCATGCTGGTCTGCGAATGCAAGGAACCAATGGAAACCGTGACAACAAGCGGTTGTAAAGTCCAAACATTCAGCGAATGCGACTGGACAAAATGTATCCAACCAATCGGACTATTTCCATCGTAGTATATAAATCCATGAACAGTAAATATAACTCGAACTTGTTTCCGTATGGCTGTAGTCTTCTTGTTGATTTCATTCGCGCAGCTTGGGGCGGAAGCAAATTAATTACTTATTGGTAACTCGTATCCGCTCCTTACAGGTCTAAATAGCTTTGCGTTTCAAGAGGAGAAACACGTTCGCTTCTATGGAAAACACGCATCATTACAAACAAAACAAATAATCTACTGAGACAATTGCATATGGCATTTCTTTCAGTAGTCAGTTTTAATTTGAGTATTAAGGTTTGTTATTAGGCGTCACTGAAACTCAGCCAGTCCACCTCATCTCAAACTGGATTCCCAGTTTTTGTCCGATCCTTAATATAACCCACTGAAGAAGTTGCGGCGCAACTTATCCGTGATTTCTAATGGCAGTTCGAGCATTACCGATGGGCTAGGAGTCGTTCAAATGAGTGTTGTTTGCGCAGAACCAAGACGAAAACGGAATGGGTAACCGGTGAAATTCCATGGCTGTTATTAGCGTACGTCTTTTCCGAATACCGTTTTCTATCACGACTGACCGCTAGTTGCTTCACTCAATATGGAATTTGGATGAAACCGCAAACCCACTGGATGATTAAACAACCAATGCGCATCAGCTCAGAAAGCTTTTAACAATTCCTTAGAAATGGACGTGGGCAAATGTGATTAGTGGTGGCGAAATCTTAGACCTTCATGTCACGGCCCATGTTAATGTCCACGCGGTCATCAGGGGATGGTGACAGTTTAACCCTCTTAGTTTTAATTAGAAAGAGATTGTAGTGTTACCGCCTCGTCAACTTTGCCGTTTTCCATTTTTCCATTGCTTGGACAAAAGGGATGGAATAATTCAAATCTGCAGATTTGTTGACACTGTGCGTACCTGAACGTTAATATCTTCGTGACACTTTCTCTGCGCATCGCAAACCATATCACAGTCAGATGGACTGCTCCATGCGGCTACAGATTACAAGTCAAAGGCGTCCTGACAGTTGGGATCACTAGTCTCATTCTTTCGGGTTTTGTCTTCTCTCTACTCCAATCTAATGGTCCCTGCTTGTCTTCTGAAAAACAGATCATTCATCTGGGCAGCTTATTTTAAATATTTCTGTATCTTTCCGCGATTTACGTACTTATGAACGGGGCTTTGCTTGTTCATCTCTGCTAGGATTTTTCACGACTAGAGACCTAACTGTCTGCTGTGCTTTGGTTTCCAAACCCCGTTCGGTTAGGTTTTCCCGCCTTTTCGGGCGATAGCAACCGCAGTGGGTAAAATCATTCTCTGGAGGTTTGCTGCATTCTGTTGTCTACTGAAAAGGTGCTTTATGGATAGCCTGCAGAGACCATCTACTTTTTTGAATTTTACCACTCCAGCCACGATAGACGATTGAGATGTTTATTTCCGGACAGCATCCACGCAATCGATAGCAGATTAAGAAAAAGCAACGGGTTACTTGTTACACTTAACTGGGACACCATCAAGCATGTGTTGGCTCCACTCTAATTCGTTCTTTCCCAGATAACTGATTCACCGAGGGACCGAAAAGTTCCTTTAGGCCTATATATATATTATATATATATATGTGTGCTGCACATGGGATTCGTACCAGAATGGAGTCTGCAGGTAGTCTGGTGTGCTTTGTGGGGCACGTCCAGCTTCCTTTTTCATCGATATTTTAACCCATCGGATGAATGCACAATTCACACGATCCCCAGTTCAATATCTAAGAAAATACACTAAAGCACGTGCTGTGCTATTACTCCTGTTACTACGATTACGACTACAGCTACTACTACCATTACTATTACAAATACTACTTTATCTAGTTCAGTTCAAGCATGGAGACTGGAAACTGTTTCTCGAGTCCTAAGATAGTCAATCAAAACCTACAGTTGTGTAGGCTAACAAATTCTAATTTTTAGCTTTTGTTCTTTTTCAACAAAATGTTTGCACCTTGACATGGCAGCTTAAGCTGGGTGCGCAAATACCAACGGTTCATTTTGGTGGCGTACAAAATGCTCGCAAAGCGATAGTGTGAATTCCATTTGAATTGTGAGGAGCTTGCGTGGACGAGGAGTCCACGTGAAAATCACCCAGCTATTCGTTGCAGCCTTTGAGTCGGCCGATTACGTCTAACCCCCAAACAGAGGCCACGCGGTCCGACGCCATGAGTTTTTGCTGTCAGTGCCTTGTTGCAAATACGGATAGATGGTTAGCTTTGTCAAACTGACAGAAGACATCCAACCCATCCATTGTGTGCATTTTACACGCATTCGTTATTCATTTACGCTCCTACCAATTCAAAAAAAACCTTTTTGCCAACTTAACAAAGAGGCATACAGCATGGGGACGGCTGAACAGCACAGCACCCGGTGTACACATTTGATGGGCGGCAATAACCACGAAACCGGTCGTCTGCGTTTGGAAACTTTTCCTCTGTCTATTTGCGAATAGAAAATACCACTGATAAAATCGTGAATTCCGTTCATCTATCAAACTTTCCGGTCTATATTTCCATGACCCAAGGAAACAGATTGCAGTTGTTACTTATTACGTGGACATTTGTACCAAGGTATAACAAACGGTATTTTGTTGTTGTTTGGTTCTCCGTTACCCTCGGCGAACGATCGATATCAATCGGCACTCTGCTTGGATTGTTCCTTTACTGACCCGTCCCGGCGGACTTGCACGTGCGTTTGAAGTGGATGTGCCGGCATCTGATAAATCGATCTCCAGTGTCGTTGCTGTTCCGTACTATCAGTCGTCACTTTTAACAATACCGGTGTTGTAATGGCAAAATTTTCCTCTTTGTGTTCAACCTTTTCCTATTAGGTGATCCAATTGCGGATAGAAAGAATACATTAATACGATTGTAGAATATTACCCGCCGATTTAATCGATGCGGTGGACAAGCAAAATTGACCAATACAAACGGGGAAGATCGAAAGATATTCCAGTTATGTGCACGGCTCCAGTAGTGGGATAGCGTTAGCTAACTAGCTCGCGAATTATCAGTTTCCTTGATAAAATACTGCAGTCATTTTAATTCAGAACGATGTGAAACAATTGTGGTGGGTATTATTGATCATCAGATAACCGGAAACCAATTACCAGATTCTTTCAAAAGTCTAAGATTCGCAAAAAATTTATGTGATGACTTTCTCTGCTAATTCTACCTGTTATTTCTCTTTGATCTCACTGAAATCATGTAGTTACCACTGATTGAACTTAGTCAATCTGTTCAATTTTATCATTCAAAATTAGTCTTATCCACCTTTGGCTATTTGTATATCTGTCGCATTTCCAATCCAGGCACAGGTCAACTGGACAAGTTCATTCTACTCAAGAATGATAAACATTAATGAGGTGCATGCTGATTGCTTGTTTATTGTATTGTATTTCATTGTAGTGTATCATATAGAATTTTCTTTACATAAATACCGCGTTTTAGGCAAGAAGAGTAATGAAGAAATAAGAAAACAGTCACAATAATCACTCCGCAAAACCAAAGAATGAAATACTCGTCAAGCGAATGGCTTGAGATGGATTTATCTTGGTTTGTTAATACGCGTGCTATAGATACTGAGGATATGGAACGAAAACCAAATCGTGTTAAAACGAGAGCGGGACTTTGAAAATCCATTGCATGGCGAATGTGTGAGAAGTCTGAGCAAAAGTTGCGAGTGCTGATAGGTGCTGGTCATAACTTAGTGGAAAGTTCGCTTAGTGGCACACTTTAATAATAACAATAATAATAATAATAATAATAATAATAATAATGATAATGATAATAATAATAGACAGTTCACGAAGGAGAACTTTGGAGTTTTTATTAAAGTAATTTAGCGAAGATAAAAAGATCACATCTGACAGGGATTAGAAAAAATAGTGGTATGTAAAACGGTCGAAGGTGCTTTTCCCGGCCTTGCAGTGACAGAGCCTCCTGATTTGAAATTACAGCCCTCATACATTATCTACGCAGACGGACGTGTGAGATGTCCACTTCAGTTTTTTATCAATAAAAATCCCCAGATAGTGCACAGAACACTCTGGTTTGTACGTCTGAGTTGATAAACGGCGGTTCAGATGGACAAGATGAACAGTTATGACAGAACCGACATTCGAAATTTAGATCGACCTGTGGGGAGGAGTCGTGAATAAGGAAAAAGCAATTGAAAATAGTTTTAAAGTTCCCGTTGGTAGAAACACCATGGGATAGGGTAATATTACCGCAAATTAACAGATGACATGGGGAATCGGTTGGTAAGTCACCGGTGTAGGTAGAGAAGAACAACATTCCGGGAGGATTACGCCTGAGTCGTTAGCCAACGGTTTTAACATTTAACCATGGGTACATATCCTACCGTACAAATAAGAACTTGGGACAACCAAATGTTTCCAGTTCGTCAAGTAGGGGAAACCGTTGGAACAGAATCGGAAGTAAACGAGTAGTTTATGATCATCCTGCCAGTCCACCCTTGCATAAATTGTTCATTAACTTCCCGAATAGTTTCTGAATTTTGTCTAAAATAATTAGCTCAACTAAAGTATACGTTTCCCAGTTCTCCTATGATTAGTCTGACTTCTTGTCTCCGATTTACACTGTTGCCTGTTGTCTTTAGGTGCGCTGCATCAGGCACACGCACCTTCGTTGTGCAACAAGAAAGCAGGTCAAAATCGCGTAGTTCGATTCCGTTCGATACAGTTCAGCTTGATTTCTACCACCTACCGACTGTTGACTTCGGCTTGCGCTAGGACTACGAGTCCATCTTACGGGTAATTTGATTGGATTTAGAGTACCTTGGTCATAGTTAGTAATTATACCGGTACTATTGCCCGCAATCCAATTTGTAATAACAAGATTATATTCCTCTTGTGATTACGCAACGCGGCGGGTGTGGCCGGCCATTTAATAAAGCTGTCGTCCCTTAACCACCGTTTAGAACTGGTACGCAAGCAGGGGTTGTAAGCACCGAATTTGACATTCATCGGCTCTGCTCTGGCCCGCGCGGAGCACGAAACCGAAGAGGCTGAAAGACTTACGATCTGAATTACCCGTTTCCGGCTCCCAACGGCTTGCGAGCAAAGTTCTTTGGTTTGTTGTCACTGCCGATCAGGTCATCGATCAAAGGTCAAAGGTAGCCTCCTCCATAAGGGGAGGCCTCTGAAAGGGATAGTAAAATGCCTTCACAAGAACTGAAGGTTTGATGGACTACATGAGATATAGGCGGAAGGGTTTGGGAGATCTGGCATGCAAATCGAATCCATAGGAAAAACTGTTTTGTCATTCTATTGCATTGATTCCGCTTTTTGTCACGGATTCTAAGGTCTAAGACATGTGCCTTGGTTTGTGCCAATCCATGCCTCGGATGTGATAAACAATGTGTTGGCCAGACAGTCAAACAATTACACAAGCTCGCACGAATATGGCCTAGCCCTTCGACGCGCTGACTGACACTAGCAACTATGGAATCACTGTGCCCAAAAAGGCCATGAGACGAACATCAACAAAGCAAAGACAGTTACCCTGGCAAACAGAAAGGGAGAGCGCCTGATTCTCTTCCAGTTGAATTACTCGTTCAATCGATAACGTCGTGTATTATAATCATCACGACATCCTTACGAGACTCACGATGCAGAAGAGATATAGACAGGCAGACAAAATACAAAAACGAACGGAATCAGCGATCCACTGGTTGAAGTTTGAAGCGTAGCGTCACAATAAACATTCTGACTCAGTGTACAAATGGGACTCGTTGTCACTGGCGCTTTTGACGTGTACAGTAATACAACGGTGAAAGCGTACAATATGTATACGAGAAACACATCGTCCAAAGCTCAGACCTAATTAAGTAACTCTGTTCCAGATCTTTCCGGCCAGTCACATGATTCCTGATTGGAATGACCTTAAGAAACCGGTCAACCATCACTGAGGTAGGTTGCCACGTGAAGTTAACTGCCTACCGGTTGGACCACGTGTAACTCAACTTTATGGAAGTACACCGATAATTTTCCAACTTCCCTATGAAATTTCTTATTTCAAAACAAAGTTTGCTGAAATCAATCTTTAGTTGACTCGGTGTATGCTAGTCACGAACATCCGAGCAGACTTGATTTTGTTAATTGGAGGGTTTTAACATTCTAGGAAATTTTGTTTCGACTGCCCAATTGATTATGAACATGACAACAACAATTTAGTGACCAATTCACGAAAAGGCACAATGGACGAGTACAATTTCAAATGCTATACGATTATGTCACTAATTACGAGAAGATAAGGTGGTGCTCCCCCACTTGGCAAATCCAATAATTGCCTGTCTGTTGTCGGCTGTTGCACCTGCATGCAGGCTTATTAAGTTCTGTTTCAGAAGTGGATTAGTAAATTCCATCTCCAGAAACTGTCCTGATTAGTTGCTTTGGTTTAGCTCGTTCACTGTCAGTTTGTAGTCTGCAAATGAGGTTGAGGTTTTAAAAAGTGTGAAGAACGCAAAGCCTGTCACTATTCTATATGAGCAAACTAGTGTGTGCATACATGCATGTTTGTGCTTGCGTGTGTTTATCCGTATGCATGTGCGTACGCAAGCGTGCATGTATGCTTATGTGTGTGCTTATCCGTGCATATGTATGGATGTGTGGGTAGGTATACTCATATATATATATATATATATATATATATATATATAGAGAGAGAGAGAGAGAGAGAGAGAGAGAGAGAGAGAATTGAGAAGGCGTACACTGAGTTAATACGTTTATCGTGACGTTTCGATCCAAACTAGGACTCGTTGTCAAACGTGAATGTGTGATATATATATATATATATATATTTCTCACCAGAATCGAATCTGTAGCATCAGGAGTGTGCATGGAAGCTGTTGGTCGAAGAGTCCACGGAAGAATCACAACTGTGATTCGTTGATAATTGTTTGTCAGTTGGGCTGAGCGAACGTTAGGCACGGGTGCAGAATGCCCCAGAATATACGTATATATAGAAGCAGGAAGTAGTACATGTATATATATATATATACATATATTTATATGCCGGCATCCACGTATGCCTGGTTTTGTATGTATGCAGCTATTTGTCCGTGCGTCTGTACTTTTTTAGTCACATTTCCAAGCACGTGTGTTTTGTGCTTAGTGGATCAGACTGAGTAAAATGTCAAGCCGTAAACCCCAGGAGATTTTGTGGTGATTGCGCAATCCAGACAAGCACGCCATATTAGCTATTCGGGCCAACACGTGGCAATTCATTAATGGGCGGAGAGCGAAATATGTGAATCGAAAAGTGCAACCAAGTTAAGCTGCAATATCCAAACAGACAGCACTCATTTTATGTTATGACGAACGCCTGTACTTCGTGCACTCAGCGCCCCAGAAGAATTATGAATAAGCGTCGGCCAAATCAAAGTTTTCCATTTTTTTGCGGAGTAGCTGTGCTCTTTATCCCACCGTCATTTTCCGAGCTGTAGAAATTGTACTTACCTTGGGAACATGCCTCCATTCTTCATCCTTCTATCTCCTATCGTTCACTAATGAGGTTACACCATATGCCATTCGGAGGTATGGGCTGGTAGCCAACAGAGGGCTGTAAGCGTGAAGTTGATCGGCAGCGAGATGACTTGAACAGATCCCTCCCACCCCAGCGCCTCAGGATCGGACGCCATGGTGTTGATCGCTTCACCACCGCCGGTTGCCTTATCCAGACAGTGTTAAAATGGTCGGACTCCTGAGGTCCTTGATTCCTGAACTGAATTCCATCATATCCGTCCGCATGATGGATAGGAAGAAATACGTGCGATAAAAACAGCAAAAGAATCAAGATTGCAAAAATGAGCACCTCCTACTCGTGATGCCAGCCGCAATAACCGCTCCCCAAATCAACCAGATGTAATGGTTTTCAGTAACTCGAGAAATGGTAGAAATATTTTGTCCCAGTTGGATTCCCGGGCACTTATCACAACATTGAAGGTTTGATCTGTTTCTCATGATCATAGCTTTTCCTTTCGAATTGTACCACGTGTTCTCAACTGGGGCTTGGGCAGAAATGGAAAAGGTTTTAATTCACTCAGCCTCTTTGCAACGGTTCACGGTCGCGAAGAAGTGCCCCATCGTCTTGAAAGGTTAGTGATATGATTCAGATGTTCATACAGGTAACTCGTCTATTATTCTTTGACGAAGTGTTGTTACCATTGGACCCTTTTTAAATTTCTGCCAACAGCAAGTTGTCGAGACCAAGACACACAGGCGAGTACTGAGTACGCACACCTGAAGAGCGGCAGTAACCGTGAGACCGATTGTATGCTTCCGGGAAAATTTTGTTCATCCATCCGTATGTAGAACATCCCACTGAGAAGAAACACACCAACATTGGCATTTTTATTCCAGCAGTCTGTCAGGTGTTAATCATGCCTGACCTTGTGGCGAATCGAATGCCAGTGGTCCCGATTACTCAGCCGGTGTTGCTCCAGGGCCAATGCGCCAGGTTTTGAAACGCTGACTCATCCGCATCGAATTTTTGCGTGCTAGGTGCAGGATAACTCAGTAGGGAGTGGGCTAACTGTGGCCGACAATATACGAGACGAAAGGCAGGTGTCAAAAATTTAATTGGGAGAATCAGTTCGTCATTTTTAGTGTAGACTGTTGGCAGTAACGTGTTGCAGGCAAACGTTCAACCCTAGTCATGTGGCCACTCGGTCATAGAGATCTATGCCCATTGTTTGATAGGGTCGGTGAAGTCATGGCTATTTTGCGAACATGTTGTGACGGAAATGCCTATCATCAACCGACGTTATCTTCAATCTGGATATTTTTTCTTAAATGGGTAAGAGAAAACTATTAGCGAAAATTAGGCAGTCTCCAGGTTTGGGGTTCCCTGTTACTTTTTAAAAATTGCTAGAAACATGCGTTCGGAGGCATGCTCTCTTGGTTGCAATAGGCAGACTGGGATAAGGAGTCCGACAAGGTCTGCAAGCGGTCTGAAATGGGCCCGAGGTAGACCGGAGATGAGTAGTTGATAAACACATACAAGACCGTCGATCACCAACGCATTGATTGGGCTCATACGCCCAAGCAATGCACTGGCCTTTTCTATCCTAGTTGAACGAAGTTGTTATCGATCACTCTGAACTCATTTCTATAAATCCTGTTTCCACCTAGCACTACCTACGTGACATCAATGTTTCGTCATTTCTGTTATTTTTTGAAACGAAGAACTGAGCAACGTTTATAAAATTGTTTATTTTCCTGGTTGCTAGGACGCATTTTCGGATGCACAGCGAAAACTATAAGAATGAATTTATCGAACGAGGTAGTCGAATCACGCCGTTTACATCGTCCGTCTTGGTACAATCTATAAGACAGATAATGCTTACATGCGTGCAACTCAAGAACATGAGTACATGACCTAATAAATGAACCAATCCAAGGGAAAGAAAAAGAGACAATGTTTAAATTTCACCATACACATTCGAGCTCTTCCAGTTACCAAAACACCCAGATTCATTTTTCCTCAGTAAACTGGATACTATCCGGGTGCCATGACCAACTTAGAGAGTTGATTTAGAGTGTCAGTTGTGACTGCTTAACCGTAGTGTACAACCTACTAGGCAATAGGAAAGTCTAAGGATATGGCAACACTGTGTCAGGCGGTAACTGGTTGCTCTGGAACAGAATTCATGACCGTGCAATATAGCCTACGGCCACAGATGTTGATGAACTTACTGCCGTATGCTTCGTAAGCCGCCTGTGATTCATTTGGAATCAGGGTTTAGCCGTATCCCCTAGATTAACTTGATCAGTCAACCCTGCTGAGGCAACCGGCCACAAACCATCGTTCTCACGCTTTGGTGGGAACACCTTGGGGCTACAAAAAGGAAGTGCACGGGACTTCGTCAGCACAAGCCGTTTGAGGCACATGATCATTTGAAATCATTTGGGTGGGTGTTCAGGAGAAACAGTCAAATCGAGACTTGGGAAAATCACCCCGATTAAACTGCGGCTTTTGGAAGTTCTTTAGTGTATGTGAAATGTGGTTAGTTGATTGGACTAGTACACCACGTGTCGGATGCGAAAACAAGCAAACAAGTTTTTAATCGCTCACTAATGCCGCTGTCTATACGAATCATCTGAAAAGTCTTATCAAATCTCTAACTGTTGCTTAGTCCTACTGGCTATGACGGTAAATCGCACACGCGCTGTCAAACCTAGTATCGAGAATTTGATGATAAATTTCCCTGGCTTGTTTGGACGATTTAAAATAACTAGCTGTCGATTTTAGAGGCTTAATCTGTTTAACTATTGTGAACAAGTAGTGGAATTTGTGTACTTTCGTGCAATCGCTATTGCAGCCCCCCCTTCCGTAGCTGCTATTGGATATTGAATTTAGAGTGCCTAGAACGATCACACTGTGAGCACTCGAATAATACCTAGGATAAATTCGAATTATGTTTCTCTTCGGAAGGAATCTTGCAACAAACCAACATGAAAATCACTCGATTCGTTCCCATACAGCCTCGCCGTAGCGTGCATACAAAATCGTGCAAACAGAATAATGGTAAAACGTGAATGAAAAATTCAAAGACTTTCCAAGTTCTACTGACCCAAATGTAATCCGCTAATCAGAATTAGCCATATTTTGTATATCAATAAATGATTTGGCAATAAGTTTGAATGTGTTTGTCTCCCACTCGCTGTTGTCTCTCCGGTGCTTTCAGTTGGCTCGTTTGAGTTTGAGTCATTTCAGTATTGCCAGTCCGTATCCCTGTTTTTTCTTACTGATTGAATTCGGTATTACTCCTCGAAACACTAATGCTATCGATCCGCACAAACTCATTTTGTGTTTGTGTTCAAACATTATTTGTATGTTTGTACCGGGTGAAACAAGCAAACGACCAGATTTATATGAAATTTCAAAAGAACGAGGGGGATTTAGAGAGACAAAGAAAGTCAAGCAGTTGCACGAAAAATACGTTTCGGTTTTGTCTGTCGGAGTTTTCATGCGGTTTGCTTTTAAATTGTCGGATGGATGTTGGCGGCGCTGTCGAAACTGTACAAGCATTAAACGAACCGGTTCTGTTTGCCAATACACATCCATTCCAATACTACAAGATGCTTACTCCTACACATGCGATCCCAGTTTCATTTACCATTGATCGAACGCATGTGAACGTGATTCAGTCAAACTGGCTACACTCAATTAGTCCGTTAACGTGCCCCAGAGATACATCACTAAGCGGCGCCTGTGTCATGAAACAAAGGCAATGCAACAACAAAAATTAAAAAAAGCAAGAATAAAGCTGTTATTGCACATGTATGTTTTGAAACCCTGTTATCACGGTCGTCTGCGGTAGGGGCATCGGTGGGTCATCCAAGCTCAGGTGCGAGTCCCCTTTGCTTAATCAAAGAAAGATAATCAAATGGCTGTTAGTGGTAAACACGACTGCTTTTTGTATGTTAGTAGTAGGAGATTGAATGGCTGCATGAAATAATTCACCATGTGATATCATCGTTCAACTAACCATTGAAAAACCATGGAAACACTGTACAGCGGTTTCCACGGCTTGTTAGGAATCATCAGTAGTGCATATGCACCAAGCCCGAACTGGGGCGTGAAGCCGGGACGAACGATTTTGGGTCGAACGCCTTAGCCAATATGCTACCAGGCAGACTGTGAACGGTCTCTTGAACCTGACCACGTGATGTTGGTCATGTCCAAAGTCTTCTTCGTACTTCGGTTACCTTCAGAGAAGTCATCCAGTAGCAGTGGCTGTGCGCTAGCGGCCCGTGGCCGTGCAAATCCGTGACGGATAGATGCAACATCATCATGCGGTGAAGTTGAGCAGACTGTTCACAGCCTGCCCGGCAGCGTAATGGCTAAGGCGTTCGAATCAAAACTGTTCTTCCCGGGTTCGCGTCCCAGTTCGGGAGCGGTGGATATGTACTGTTGATTATTCCTAACAAGGACAGTACAGTGCTTCCTTGGTTTCTTAATGCTGAGTTGAACGATGATATCACATGGCGAATTAGCTCACGACTGCTCTTTATTTGTCCCATTGGACCTATTTATGCCGGTCAAAGCCCATTGGATGATTGGGTGCAGTCTGTCCGTCTGGTTGTCCATTCTTCGGCATTCACTTTGGTCAAAGCCTCCGCTTGTCGCTGAACGCGCCAAAAAATCAAGCCTTTTTCTCTTCGTCCTAGATCTAGGGCGAATTGCTGACTTTCACCTGGCCGCCTGCAGGCAGTCGACCACTTTCCCGGCCTGTTCATTGTTCACTTGATTTCAAAGGGGTTTGTCAGATGGTCCTATGTGTCGGAGAATATTCTGCATTCTATTGTGTGAGGTATCCTAGCGAAACGAAGTGATGTTGCCGTGGTCTTGCCTATCCCTACAAAAAGCACCTTGTTTTAAATCTTGGTGAGTAAACTGTGACAGGATTCCAGCGCTAACTGAACGAAGAAGTTCGCAAGTTTCAGAATGGCTGTGTAGGCAAATGCCAGTGCGCATACCTGATTAGCGTCAATAGCTGTGAACTCGGCCCTGTGTTTTTCATCCATCTGCATGCGAAACTGTCAACAAAACACTTACATGCAGACTTTGGGCCCTCTTTCTGAATCTCAGCTTCACCTCCTCGACGAAAACTTTGCAATGAATCACTGTGCGTCTCTTACCTAGTTTCGTCACCCACATACGTTGATAAGGATTAAAAACAGATTCTAGGTGCTCTTAAAGTTAACGTGGCAGGTGGAGAATCATCTCTTCATTACTGAGGATTATTCCCTAACGGGGAACTTTATTGGAATCTGTTGGTCACTGACTTTAAGCCCCTTAGTTGTCTTCCCCGGGGATCGCTTCTCCACGGCCGTATACAAACTGTGCACTAAAATTAACATTTCGCAAGCCAATGAAATAGCACAGATTCAATTAACTGAATCCGTGGAAACATTCAAGCATCACGAAACGAGTATCCGCATTTTTCTCGTCAGACTTTTGCATTGTGATCGAACATCGTTTTTGGGGCATCGGCGAATGTATTACTACATAAAAAGCTTTTGTCAACTGAATGATCACCTGTACCTTAAACTGTCATTTTACTCACTAAACTTATCAGGTTCAAAGCTTTCATCATAGTTAGGCAAGGTGTGGTGAAGTCACTTAGCGGTGGGAGCCGGTTGCTGTACTTTAGTGGCCCGTGGTCGGGCAAGTTAGTAATGGATGGGTACAAAATCATCATGGGGTAATGTTCTGCAAATCGATGAGAACCCGCTTGGCTAGCCTAATGGCTAAAGCGTTTGGCTCAGTTGTCCGTCCCAGACTCGTATCCTAGTGATCCCTAGCAGGTTAGATGAAACAAGTGTGGTTTCTCACTGATGAGTTGGACTTCCTTATCACATGAGGGATAATTTCGTTAAAATCGAAATTAATAAATTACAGTTCAAATTACTTGTGAAGAGGCATTAAACATTTAGTATTTTCCGTTATATGGTACACTCATTCAAGAATAGTTACTCTCTGATCCGTAAAACGTGCACCCGACTCGATTTGACTTGGCATCGAGAGCTGGAAATTGCTGCCTTCAAGCAGCAAACAGTTCATCCTAAAACCACTTGGGCGGAGTTCAAATGGACTGAGGAATTACCATCTCAGGTGTCCAACGCTGTGTCACTCCAAGTTTCGGTTTTTCCTTCCCCTTGTAATGAGCCCTGACGGCTATGGAGCACGAGCGTTCCATCACACTCACGATCCTTTTTTGACGTGAAAAATGCATACGGATTAGTTAGTTAGTTAGTTAGTCTGTCTCCCGCCGCGTATATCCATAGGTGCATGTCAACCACATATATTTTACTGCGATCCAGGGGAATGATCGTTGTCCCTTCTCTACCCGCTACTTTCAAGCCCGCCCTGTTTTAATCCCGATAATAAATGATTCGCATTTGCTAACACTAAGCCTGCCTGTTTTCCATGCACAGCCAGCATTTGAATTGCAGTCAGAATTTGTTTAATCAGAAATATTCACTTTCGGTATGGTGGCCGGACTGAATAAAATATAACACTGGTTCACAAACCAGTCAACGGATTTTATCACGCACGCAACACTGACGTCAACATGACTCGCTTTGCAGTTCTTCTCCACGTTACAACCAATACACCTAGGAGAAAGGTTCCCGTGCAGACAGTTTGCCAACAAACTCACGAGTTCACCAGCTTGATCATCAACATTAAAAGGACCACAGTTTTCCTCTGACCCACCTGACATGCCCCGGTCCCCGCTACTCTTGTTGTTGTTTTTTCTGCCGTCGTTGTCGTCGTTCTTCTTCATTACGTGGTTGCTGGTGTGACGGTTCCCGGGTATGCGGCTGTTCGGATTGATACTAGTGGTTTTTTTGCTGTTGTTGAGATACAACTTCTACTATTATCGATAGGGTCGTGTCAGAAGAAATGGTACTGACAATACTAGTAGCGTTACTAGAAGTAGTGGTAGTAGTAGTAGTAGTAGTAGTAGTAGTAGTAGTAGTAGTAGTAGTAGTAGTAGTAGTAGTAGTAGTAGTAGTAGTAGTAGCGGTCGTGGTTTTTCTCTCAGCTACTAGGCATGGTTCCGACAGCAGACGAATACTTTTCATGCCAGGCCAGCCTCCGCAAACCGATCTACTATCATCATTATTGATTCTCGTGCACCGTTACGGTCTTACGCGCGTAAACAAACGCGGCCTGCACAGTATCCGAAAGTTGGGCCAAATATTCTAGCCCTGTTGTTCTGGTCTGAGGGATCATAGAAGCGAATGTCTTGAGTAAGTAGGCGGAAGTTGGACGAAAGGTAGCTATTCAGTTGTTCCAACAATCTCCATCCAGAAAGAAATGTTACGTGGATTTTTGTGGTGTTCGTGTTCTATTCTGTTTGACGACTACGCTGTGTGAACGTTTTTCCAGCCGCACATAAAGTTCGACCAAAAATACGACCCCATTCGTGGTTCCATAGCGTGCTGCCTACCAGCATTTGTGATTGTGTTTCTCTTTGCATTCCACGTGCAGCGGATAGAGTGCGCTGGGCGCAGTGTATGTGATCGGTCGGCCGGGTTAGGATTAAGTCACGCGGATGAGGTATGCTAGCCAAGTAGGAGGAAAAGCGTGCTACTGGCGTAAAGACCGATCGAGGCAGGCGATTCAAAGCGCTGCATCAAGCTGATTAAAGCGCTAACACACAAGAGCATTGGAAGTGCCGTAATCAAATAAGAACCCCAAACGAGTTCGCTTGGATGGCGATTGGTCCATCAACACAAACTGCCTTTCACTTAGCAAGTCATTTCCTGATTCGTATTTTCCTACTACCTAT
>LUCM01009742.1:10766-91262 GCA_008360955.1 Fasciolopsis buskii | reverse complement strand
AGTAGTAGTAGTAGTAGTAGTAGTAGTAGTAGTAGTAGTAGTAGTAGTAGTAGTAGTAGTAGTAGTAGTAGTAGTAGTAGTAGTAGTAGTAGTAGTAGTAGTAGTAGCGGTCGTGGTTTTTCTCTCAGCTACTAGGCATGGTTCCGACAGCAGACGAATACTTTTCATGCCAGGCCAGCCTCCGCAAACCGATCTACTATCATCATTATTGATTCTCGTGCACCGTTACGGTCTTACGCGCGTAAACAAACGCGGCCTGCACAGTATCCGAAAGTTGGGCCAAATATTCTAGCCCTGTTGTTCTGGTCTGAGGGATCATAGAAGCGAATGTCTTGAGTAAGTAGGCGGAAGTTGGACGAAAGGTAGCTATTCAGTTGTTCCAACAATCTCCATCCAGAAAGAAATGTTACGTGGATTTTTGTGGTGTTCGTGTTCTATTCTGTTTGACGACTACGCTGTGTGAACGTTTTTCCAGCCGCACATAAAGTTCGACCAAAAATACGACCCCATTCGTGGTTCCATAGCGTGCTGCCTACCAGCATTTGTGATTGTGTTTCTCTTTGCATTCCACGTGCAGCGGATAGAGTGCGCTGGGCGCAGTGTATGTGATCGGTCGGCCGGGTTAGGATTAAGTCACGCGGATGAGGTATGCTAGCCAAGTAGGAGGAAAAGCGTGCTACTGGCGTAAAGACCGATCGAGGCAGGCGATTCAAAGCGCTGCATCAAGCTGATTAAAGCGCTAACACACAAGAGCATTGGAAGTGCCGTAATCAAATAAGAACCCCAAACGAGTTCGCTTGGATGGCGATTGGTCCATCAACACAAACTGCCTTTCACTTAGCAAGTCATTTCCTGATTCGTATTTTCCTACTACCTATTATGTCTACTGTCTACCGTTAAATGACATCCAACCTGAAAGTTAACGGTGCTCAAGTGGCCAATTTCTTTGTCACTGGTGAATGCTACCCAGATAGACCGAAAGGAAATTTCTCTGGATGTATGATATACTATACCACATCGGTGCTCGAACCAAGGTTGTGAAAGAAGGGGTAAATGAGAATGTGTTTCACTTGGCCAGTTGCAAAACACCAAGTCCATGTGACTTGGGGTAGACTTCAAACCCGGGTTGTGTGATTGCGTTGGACGGAACTCGGTGAATAATACCCAACAGTTTACATGGTTGCTCGGTGTTTATTTCGCGCGGTATTGGATATTCAAAGTCCATAATGTTAAAAAGTAGGCCTCGTAAGAATACGGATTTGTCTTCTAGGAAAAATATTACACAACTATAGGCGTGGGACACTTGTAACTTTCGTTAGTTCATTTTGTTCTTCTCAGAAAATATTTAGCCTTAGTAAACCGAGTATCATTAATACACTCAGACAGAGGAAAGTCATCGACAAATTTCTATCAGCCGTGATGTGTTGGTGGTCAGTGTACACAACCTAGTGGTGCGTCGGGTTCATACTTGTTGTCAAAGTTGGTTCTCCAAGAAATGCAATCAGTGCATTTTAGCGGCGTGGAACAAAGAAATTTTGATCAGTTTTAAACAAACGATGGTTTATAAAGTCTGCCGCACCAATCGCCTGACTTGACTAAAATGCGTCGAAAAAAGTCACATGCGCACCAATAAATAGAAGTCTGATGCAGTGAAACAAAATCACGTGCCCGTTAATCGTCTGATGTCTACTTTTCTCAAATGAAACTTCGGATCGACAGGAAGTATGAGGACAATTTTCAACTATTTATTGACCTTCCCTTATTGCCACGTGTTTTATATTTTATTTTTACTTCCTTTATTAGTGAAATAACAGGGCAAATTACTTTTCAGGAATGGGGCCGCGGCCATCAAAGGGCTGCCAAGTGGGGAGGTTGACAGGCGGCGTCAGGATTCGAACCCGTAACCTTCACCTTCAGACGTCACGACCTTATTCTTTTGATCACTGCCAGCCAGGTATGTTCCGCAAATATGTTCCGAATTGCTCTTATCAGTCCTTTTCTCAGCCACATAAAGTTCTTGTTCGTTCACCCACATCGATTTTTATTCAGAACCTCACTACCATTCTCAGTAACGAAGTGAGGAGTAGTAAAGATAGCGGCGATTGCGATGGTGTTAACTTTTCATTCCCTTTTCTTGCCTCCTTACACTAATGATTAAGGAACTTTATCGAATATCGATAATGCGCAACGTGCCCTTTCTAAGTCACTATCTGAGCAAATATCCCCGGCTCAGCAACACGGTCGATTTCGTCTAGGGCATACTGGGGTCGTGATTTAAAAGTTCTCATAATATCCAACTCATGCCGATTTGCTGCAAACTCACAGTCCAGTCATCGTCCTTTCGCGATTGATGCGTATCCTCCGGTGATGAACATTACTCTCCCGATCCGTCTGTTTAGACGATACCGTATACCGTCGGCCGTTTTAATTATTTATTGAACTTTCGGGTTTTTAGAGACTCGTGAATAGATAACTGAAAACTATCCGTTTCGAATTTTTTACCACTAGACTCGTCTTCAACTTGTCATGTGATGCACTAAATTTCCTTGGTCGATAACCTTGAGACTATTGAGTTTCCATCGATTTTATCATTGTTCTAAAACAAGAAACGGAATAGGACACCTGCTCTGGTCTCGACTCGCCAGTCAATATTAACTTCTATCGTCATTTCCAGTTAGTCATGAGCAGAACGGGCGTCGGACCAAAATACTTCGTTTTTCTGGGTTTTTTTGACCCACACTCACTGATCGCCTGACAATGGACTTCCATGGATAAGGGCTGACGTCTCCATTTTCTCTTGGTTTATCGGTTGACTATATCCGTGCAATTTTCCCACCTTTGTATCGACCGATGATCAACATAGTGAATGTAGCAATTCAGTATCTACTACCCTTACAATTATCATTTCTAGATGAGCTGGCAATGAATAATTTTTTTCTCCCTGGTAATGTAACCGCTTTGAAAAACAACTGTAAGGATTATAAATTTAGTTAGCTTACAACCCATTCTTCGTTATGAATCCATTTGGGTCTTCATGCGATGTTTTGCTAAGACAAAACAAGGCGTGAAACTTTGTGACTTACAGACACAACAAGAATGAATGTTAGTTAGTGAGCTTCAAGCTGACGATCGGTTTCAGATTATCGATATTTTATGTGCCTCGACATTCTGATTAGTGCTGGCGGGAGTGTTGAAAAATTCACGAAAGCCAGAACAGCTTTCCCGGGCTTACGACATCCGACTTTCCCTCAAGGGAAGGGTGTACAATACCACAGTTCGTGGTGTTCTTCTTTACTGTTGCAAGACCTGACCTATATGTGTTGAGCATGCCCGGCGATATCTCCGAAGCACTGCTGGTGTCTGGTGGGGACGTTGGGTGAGTAATAACTAGGTGCGTCCCCGTGTGATGGGTATTGGCAGTTGTTCTTTGATTGAGATAATCGCTCTGCATCATCTTCGACGGCTTGGACTAATATGGCGTACGCCTACTCATCGTCTACCCTTTTCTACTCTTTTCGCACCTTCTGAGCAGGGTTGGAAGAAGTGACGTGTCGACCAGACTATGACTTGCAGTGGAGAAATGCGGAAGGTAGCCCCGTCTTGGTCTCGGTCTTTGCATCCGACTTTTCTGATAGGGTTCCAACAGATGAGGATTGTTTTGGATTGGAGAGGCTGAGAAATGTGGCGTCAAACCGAATGCAGTGTCTCAAATGCGGTATGGCCTGTCTGTTGAACTCGTGTCCCGTAAAAAACACCTCAAACAGAACGTGAACAATAATTGCAAAAGGTGAGCGGTGAAAATATAAGAACCACAAAGCTTGTCACCGTGTTACTTATTATTTTTCCCTAATTTACCCATTTTCTGTATAGTTCTACTAGCTTATTGTTGCATTGGCACTTGCCTGTTTTTAAAGTGGTACAAAATATGTATATACATACTATGTTGACTAAAGGTCAGTGCTCATGTGTTGCTATCCACTTGATAACTCCATGATCCCTCAAAGATCGCAGTCCAATCCCGGAAGTATTAGAAACCTGCTATAAATAAAGTAGTTGAGATAAGTTGTTGTGCGTACTTATTAATATACTTGGGAAAAGTTAAATGATTCCAAATGGATAAAACGCTGTATCGTTCTTCTTCCTTGCTTTCTCTACTTTTTAGAGCTAATGGAAATGAGAACTTTTTGATTGTTCCAGTCAACAGTACTGCTTCCTGCAAAACTAAAAAACTATTTAACAGTTGTCCGTATCTTGTTCAACTGCGCCATACTGAAGGCCCCAGGTGTGGGGAATGCCAGCGGATGTGCGTACGGTGACACTACTGCACCGACTAGCGCAGTTTCTGTCGCACTGCATGCATTAGGACTGTGAAATTCGCTCAAACGTCCCGTGGAATCATTTGCCTTTAACTCGCCACTTTCATCTTTGCTCCTTTCTCTCGAATTGACTGAAATCGAACCAAATGACCCGGATGTTTGCAGCCAAACTGGTGTGGCAAATTGTTTCTCGTTCGGAACCAGCTGTCTGAACTCTGGCAGCCCAAGTTCAAACGACTCCCCGTAGTTAGCAATAGTTATTTCATTCTGCCGCGGGGAAATGTGAATAAGGGGAACAAAGGAAAATATGACCAGGAATGTTAAATACGGAAACTAAATTGTTAAACTGTTGTTGACATGGTTTGCTTGTGTTGGAAGTCAATTTTAAGGACAGTGCTTTTTGTGGAAATGTTACATTCGAGGCGCGGACTGTTGAGTCCACAAACAAATGTCAGTTCGATAATCCCCAATGGCAATTGTCTTTAGAAAAAATCTGCAGGTAATCTGAAATACTTTAACGTTAGCAGACTGTAGTTGACCTTGAACATGACTGTTAATAGGAAATCATTGTACATATCTCTACGGTCATAGGAGCGGAAATATCTTATGCTTGGTAGCAATAATCAGCAGCCTTAATCCAGTGCACCAACGGGGGAAAATTGAAGTTCACGACGCTCTATTATGTAGTGACGACGTTTGTTAAATCTTTCAGATTTGATAGTAGCCGGCGATTGCATATTCAACATGTTAAATTAACGTTCAACTCCCCAGTCAGAAACTCTGAAAACACTGTACAACTGTTTTATCCGGTCTGTTAGGAATCGGTAGAAGTAGATGTCCACCTCATCCGAATTGGAATACGAATGCGAGACAAATGATTCCCGGTCGAACACGGTGGGTATACCGTGCCGTCATAATTTCTAAGGAGGATAAAAAGTTGTACAGTGTTTCAGTCGTTTCTTAGTGATGAACTGAATGTCGATTCCTTCAGGCTACCTAGATAGTTTGAGTGTTCCAGTCGGACTTAAATTCTAGCTGCTGTGCTATCGATATCATTTGAGCATAAGTTAGTAATCATTGCGAAACCACTGGACAAATAAGCAGTGGTTATGTATCCTTTTCCAAGATTATCTGACACAAGTTTTATGCTACTAGGTAGCCTTCGGATACCGATCAGTTTTCTAAGACTGTCGTCTGGGAAGCACTGGCTTTCGTCTAGGCACCCCAATTTTGGCTTAGCAGCTCAGGCCTAAAGTAGAAGAAATAGGTGCCTCCAGTTCCCCATATTGCAAAGGGTACAGAACGTATGAGCTACAGAACCAGTCATGTGAAAGGATAACTTTAGTCGAATAACGTTAGTAGATTTTTGGTGAGCGGAGAAACGCCACGTTTATTCCATCCCGACCCGGGGTTGTAGAACAAGCCATTTCCTAACAACAGCCAGCGTATACCGAACGGCAATCAGAGGCCAACTGACGAAGTTACCAATAGGTTACCAAACAGAGACCACAAACCACCAAACAATGGGAATAAAATAAGCAAATTATTAATAATTCTGGATAGGGACTACATGAATTAGCTTACTGCAATATCGGGAGTCGATCAGGATGGAGCCCAGAAAACTGACGGCGATCACCCAGCAAAAGCTGTGAGCTTGAACCGCTCGGACACGAGTCATGCTACTAATGGCTACTTCTTTATTTGATATTTTGCGGTTCATGCCGACTTGCTTGTTAATAGATTGACCAATTGTTGAGTTACATTTGATAGAAACTGAAAAACACGGTTCTTCTGACAGTTGTCAGCATTATAAATTCGGATTTCCTTTTTTTAATTCTTGGGTGCGTTTTGTTATTGACGTTCAGAAAGAAGTGAACACGACGAACGTCGGCGGTTTTCAAGCACACAAGTTCTTGGCATTTGGACGTAAAAGTCGCTGGTTCGAACCCTCCAACAGCTGGTCAACTTCTCCGCTTGACAGCCACTTGATGGCAGCGCCCCCTCCCCTGTTTCTTAAAAATGATATATACTCTAGACTCAGTAATAAAGAAAGTTAGAGATAAAAGATCAATTTTCCACAAATGGACAGAAATTCACGGGAACGTTGTTCCTCTCGTAGCGTTGAATTATCGAGGCAGATCAGGTTTTCTATGAAGCCATTTTGCGTTCTGTCATTCAGCTAGACAGATTTCAATGGTGCGAGATCCGGGGTCACCGTACATCGCAGCAAACCAATCATGTTGTGGCAAAAGAATCAACCAACGAACTGCTTGTTAGCTAGTCATCACTGACTGCACAGTTTAGTCAGCTGATTTACGTCTGGCATGTTCCTTAAAGGGACGGTAGATACAAATGCCAAAAGCTCCAGACCACTACTCTTCGTCGCAGTGATTCATGGTGAGGTGACTGAGGATTATATACAGGAAATAAGACTGGATAGCAAACCCCTTTGACATCAGGTGAATAATGCCCAGGCGGGGGAAGACGGCAAGCCAGTGACCAAAGTGGGGATGAGCCATTCATCTTGGCTCGAGGATAAAGTAAAGTGGAGCTGATTTTATGGTAAGTTCAGAGACGAGCGAGCTCGTTGTTCGAAACGCAGATCAACGAAGAGACAATGAGTCCGAGAGACTGTAGGCAATGGGGCACAAAATTTTTACGTGAATAGATCTATTGTTTTAGCATGACAGACAAATGGACAGTCATACTGATCGGTCAGAGGTCGTTTCACTGCTCATGAATGAGTTAGAACAGTGGCACGAAACAGACTTAGCGGCAATTCCATCGATACAATACGTGCAGTCCTTAAAGATATCAAGTTGTGCATCAGTTTCGGCTGGCCATAATTTTATTACCCAATCGGTCTCAGTATAGATCCCGGCAGCTGATCACATTGTGCTGACTGGTTCACTCCGATTTTGGTTGCAATCTGCAGACACGGTCTACTGGGTGACATAATGAATAGGAGGATATTAAGTGATCAATTTGGAATCGCTAACTAGGAATTTCAAATCGTCAATTATCATGGGATTTGCCTGCACCACCTAAGGCATTCAGGCAACTCGAGGTATGACTTCGTGGAATCCAACCTATGAGTTTAACTTTTTTCTATCATTTTTTTGTCGGATAAGATCACTAGGTAGAGTTTTGTCGTGTGATTTTATGTGATAAACTTACCCTGCGCAAACATCTTCCAACCATAATGTCTCGGAGACTAGTTAACGCTAATGGCTGACGATCAGTGATCCCTAAGTGAAAAACGTGGTTACTATCCAACCAAATCCGATTACAGCTGGTACAACTCGTGACAGAACGTAAAAGGCATTCATGCTCCGATTTAAAACTCGCAGAAAACGGTTCAGATTTGGATTGATTCTACACTGGACATTATTTGCTAAGTTGAGATTTTACCTCTTTGAGTAATCTCAACGGGGATCTGGTTTTTATGCCATTCTTGACTCAAGGACTGAATGATGAAATCCAACGACCCCAAGACTTATTTGAATAAAACTGTTGATAGTTTTTCACCAATTTGAAGCCGTGTTAGGAAAACGGGTAAAGCTCTCCACACATTGTCCTTCTTCTGTGGTCAGTTTTCCCCTGACCTGTACCGGTGGACCAATCTAAGTTTTCAACTGTTCAGTTGACGTTGCTTGTTTTGTATTCACTACGTTGAAGAACAATGTAGGGTCTAATCAGACGATGCTTTGTGTGGATAAAAGTTATCCAGTTGGCTCTTTGTGGCAAAATGTGCTTGCAAAAAGCGCTTGACTCAACAAAGAGCCATCTAGCACTGGAGAACTAGAAAGAATTCGCAAGCAAACTGCTGATTTCTGAAGACGAATGGCAATTGTTCATCTAGTTCTTAATCATTGAATAATACATGTTTTGGGAAGAGTACGACAGACACAGAAGAAGGTTGTCAAATGGGCAAATGACCGATTTCGGGATGAGACAAACTGGCAGTCTTTCTCTCCGAAGGTTTTACTATTAACCGCCAGAATACCGTTAAACCAACCGCCTCCAGTTATCGCTACATTTACAGACAAAAGTTTTGTCCGATGTCCACTATGGAATTTGTTTGTCTAACAAGGAGGAAGTAAACCTTGGTCATCAGGCTGTCATCACGATCGATAAATCATAAATTTTTCTCTGCAGAACTGGTGTAAAACAGAATAATTGATTCAGAGCAGCTCTCCAGTCCATGGAAACGAAGATCTATCAGGTCGCATTGATTCCAAACATCGGAAGACCGGCAGTGGCCTAGCGGTTGAGGCCATATTGTTTGGACGTGAAGGTCGCGGATTCGAATCCCCTCACTGCCAATCAACCTCCCCACTTCGCATCTCTGTGTCGCCTCGGTCCCCTTCCTGAGAAACGATTTGCATTGTTAGTTCATTAATAAAGGAAGCAAAATATAAAAGATAAAAAAGCTGGGCCCGATTTTCCTCTGAACCGTCAAGGTCTTCATCATAGTTAATTAAGATCATCCGTGGGCAACCTTCAATCAGCTAGGATCGAATGCCCCCAGTTCATGTGATATGGAGCCAATTTACAGGTCCGGGTTTGTATGGCTTAAGTGGTGCATTCATCCGCCTAGCGACAGACAGCCCGCAGTTATACACAACTGTGTACGCGTTAGCTACTGAGCTGATTTTGTCTTCTAAACTGCTTCAACTTCTTCAGACCCCATCTAATCCAGCTCTCCAAAAGCTACAGCAGCATCCTCACCATCTCGTTAGGAGGCACAGTCCAACATCACGGAGACAAACGATATCATCCGTTATCAGTGGATATTTGGAGACAGGCACTATCCCAACAAGGTCAAGAAAACCGGTGAATTTCTTGCGAAATCCGCAAGATCCACCTAGTAACAGTGATTTCTGAAAGTGATTTCGACCTATTTCTGACCACTTCACATAAGTCTAAGGAGCAGAGGAGTCTATTCACGTCAGCCTGCTTTCCCTTTTATTAATGTTTACCGCAACCAACACCAGCTTCTTATAAAACAAATGCATGCTTCCTGGAATTAGTTACTTCAGTCTACTCTCCTGACAGATCATTTCTACAAAGCTTTCTAAGCACTCGTTTCTTTCAATTATACCTCTGCATAGAGCTGGAAGCCCGATTGGTAGTTCTTTTAGGATTTGCTCTCTTGTCGCATTCAGTCAGCCAGTCAATCATCAAAGCCAGTCGGTCAATTAGTCAGTCAGCCTAACATTCCAACACTTCACTGTGTACCGCTCATACATAAGTCGATCGGCAAATCATCAATAATTCATTCACTCCTGCCTCCAAAGATTTTACTGTCCGCGAGTTTAGTGGTTACGGATTTTTGCAGAAGGAGAATGCAAAAGAGAGAAGGAAATCATGCCACTCCGCAGCTGGGTGTGATTAAAATAGAATAAATCCAAGCAAAAGCAACAAGAATTTTGCAAAGAACCACAGGGTACAGGAGTAGATTCGGCTTTGTTTTCATAATGACTTTTATTTCTGTACATACACATATGCTTACGCATGTGCATGCATGTATGTTTATGTTTATATCTATGATAATAATCGTAGAACTTACAAAATCTTTCATTCCTTTATCCACTCCGTTCAACTGAGCAACCAGTTTAAAAAATAATCCATGATTGTCCGACAAGCAAATTGCGTAGTGCAGTGGTGTACGTCCCAGACAGTCTTGTGATTCGACCAGCTGGGGGCACAAATCGATTATTCGAAGCGCCATTGAAACTCGTCCGTGTAACACGGCCAAGTGGAGTAGACTGCGACGTCGCCAGTCAAGACCTTCATTTTGGCGGTTGAAATAATTTGGGTTCAGTTTTGTTTAGTAGGAATGATGTAATGAAACATCTGAGCACCAAAAATGTTTTGGGTATCCTATTCTTCTGACCATGTTTCGTGGATTTTTTAGACATTGTTTGCATCATTCAACGACGGTCATGACGAAAATATTCTACTGATTTTCGAAACGATCAAAATTCAGTCCCTCAGAAAATACATTCAGTGTATTGAAACAGAGTGCATTAAGAAAAACATCGGTCAGTGAATTATAGCTCAGCGCATCAATCAGATGGTTTCGTTTAATCGCACCGAACAAAAGTCGTTTTTGAACCAATCGGAAAACGGCGTCGTTACGGAAGGACAGACGCTCCAAACCAGCACCATCGCGACTACACTTATTTCCTTCATCTGCATATGACGTTATCAGAACACAAATTGCTGAGAACAAAATGTATTAAATTGAAAAAGTGAACACCTAAAATGAGAGATCTTTTCTACGCGTAATCGGAAATGTTTTACACTTTCTTTGGTTGTGAAAAGTCAGACCCTACAAGATGTGCATCAACAACCAACTCAGATTTGGATTCCGGGCAAGAGTAACGACAACGACAACAATAGTTCCCAATGTCTTCCAGAAGTCCGACGATGGATCATGTTGGTTGGCTTCTTTGATGGAATACTGCAAATTATGCATCAAAAGTTCTGATCAGCAAGCTGGAAAGCGGGGTCAGTTTTTGTAAGCGCATGCCTAAGTTTAAAGATGTGCGTCCTAGATCAAAGACCGCTTACACAGCCAAGTAAATAGTTGTTATATATATATATGTATACGTATATATATAAATCCTGACGCTTTGTGATGTTTGATGTTTGTTCTAACACCGCAGAACGGTCACCTTAGATTCACTTTCGTACAGCGGCCGAATTTGTGCAAAAGTCACATTGTTTCAAAACCCTGCTTGAGAGGCAAAAAATCTCGTGACTCCCAAATCGGTGGAGTAAGTGCGACTACACGGGCCGATCCACTGGTTAAGGTCTTCATACCAATTTTTCACATATTTGCCTCGAACCACTGCTTACGGTGAGGAACTGGCTATGTGGGCGTGCACAGCACGTCCACACACCCTGATCCACCCACAATCATTTTCTGCCTCCAGAGATTGCATCTTGGGGCCCGGAATCCCACACCTAACCTCGGAGTTACCGACGCAGTCCTCTCACCATATTCTATCTATACTGGCAAAACATCGAGGCTGGAATATCGAAATTATTTACAATTTTCTACCATCGACGGCCACATTTCTAAGCCGCACAACCGGGATACATCGTGATGGCGTAAACTGGGGCTCCAATCGATAACTGGTGCTGTAAAATGGTAAATACTAATCTGGCTCTCCGTATCCAAGATGCCTCTGCACTGGCTAGAAGACTGGGCGATGAGATGTAACCATCCAAATAGTTACACCTTTCTACTCCAGCTAGGTATGCGCCGGTAACACGGCCCTACTACCTCCAGACTTGCAACTAGCTTGAATCTTCTTCCCGGAGCTTGATGTCGCTCTCACATTCTACATCAAAAGAAATGGTATAGGAAGCAGTCTTAATAAACACCAATGTTTGTGGTAAACTCGGCCTAAAGACAGCCAATAAGCATGAGCTCAGCTTCGGCTGTTCACATACAAAAACTAGGATAGAGAACTCGTTATCGATTGCGTTGTCAAAAGCCATTTTCACATCAAGGAAGGAATAAGCCATGATACTTCGAAATGTGCTCCTACGTTCCGAGATCTGACGTATAGTGGAAATTAGATCAATGCCTACTAGACTAGTTCCTATGTGATTTTCACCTGATGATCTGTCATCCTTCTTATGAGTCAGTCCAATCATTGATTCTCACTAGTCTCTGAGAGCGTGTTCCCTTGCCTAGATTGATGTCACCATTTCCCCAGCTTCCATGATGAAGGACGGGGATGCAGTTGCCTTAAAAAAACGATCTCTCTGATTAGTTCCGGTTTCGGTAGACGGTTGGTGTCAACCTGTATTGGTTCGATTGAAAGCAACAACGCACTGTGGCAATGAGCCAGCTAAATTGTTCCGTAAAGTGCCCTGCCCACGGATCTGCGCGACGCCCCTGGGAACGAATCAGTAGATCATCGGATTCCCTGACTATCGCACTTTGACCAGATTTTGTGGACTAGTAATTCTTATCGTCGGTAAAGATTGAGACTACTGGCCATAGACACACTCTTCTCCATCCCTTACCTCCTCACCCACAACTATTGTTCGCGATAATTTCCCAATCACCTGGCTGAACCCGACAGTTTACACGCATGTGCTATTGTGTGGTTGGGGGTTCATTTATTTGTTCTTTTTTATACCAGGATGGAACGGCCGACTTATAAAGTTATGATTCCACCATCTCCTATCAAATTTCTTACTTGATAGCTCTTTGTAGGTTGTAATCTCATTTCTGAAAAGGATTATTTTATTCGTTTGATAACCGATGAATTTTAAAGAAGATCAATAAAATTTATCAAACCAAAAGATGTCTTGAACACGAGTTTTTTCCTCCATAAGTCAGATATTCGTTTTCGAGCAAAGGTTGCGAGATTCCAATGTCCAATTACAAACCACCGATGTCTATACGCCCCAAAATGCTGTCACCTCCCATTCATGTCACATGAAGGAATCGATATTCGTTTGATTATACACTAATATTTCATCCTGTCACTTGTTGTCTGTGACAGTTTGCACCCTTATCTTTTACAGAAATGGTTTTTGATCAATACAATAGAAACAAATTAGAACAAGGAGACAGACTGTCTCCAGTGCTCCTTCATGAAGATAACGTTACGTATTTCAGCATAGCTTGTTTTTGCCTATAAAATCAACCGGCCAATCGGGATTTTGGTGACCCATGGAAGTGAAAAGCGGTCATTCCTCATCAGTCATTGGTTCATAGATAGTTCGCCAATGTTGCTTCTCTTCATTATATAGAACAGAGACCCCGTGCATAAATTCTAACGTGATTTCCAGTTACCGTTGTCTCCTTGGCCTTTTAAACTTCTTGGGTCCAGAGTCTTTCTAGTGCGCACTGATGAGTCGTGCTGATATTTTTTGCGCTCTACCCCTGACCGCTTTTTTATTTCATGCCACATTCCAGGTACTATTGTGTGTGGTCTGGATCCATCTTCACCATGATACTCAAGTCCAGTCACAATGTAATGTAACCTAGTTTACAGAGCTTCTCGATACGCAGTCTGCGCATCGACGACTACGGGCGGTCAAACACAAATTAGACCTTTTATTTTGCATGAACTGGAGCAACTTACTCCAAATCAACACTCCTTCGGGAACTAGACGACTGAAAGTTTTGTCATCTTCCTCGCAGATGGCACGCTGTAAATCGAGCACATCCATGTGACGGGCCGTTGCTCCATTCAAAACACCCACCATTTCCAAATAGCCTTTGGATGCGGCAATTTCGCACGCAGAACGAGATTTCGGGAAACCCATACAAGCTTGTTGAAGGGCATCGTACCCGTGAACGATTAGGAGTTCAATAGCTGACACCTGATCCATTGAAACAAGTTGGGCAACACGACGGTCGATAATTTCTTGTGGACTGATCAGTTTCTGCGTGACTGGATGGATCAGCTCACGTAGTTCATACAAATCCGGGGTCTAAGAAGAAGGTCGATAAACAGGTGTTTCGACAAAATCAGTACAAATAATGTCAACTTCGCATAATACGCTTGAAAATATACACTGAAGACTGAGTTCACACATCAATCATTAAGTTAATGTGGCTTTTTGATATAGGCAACCGCGCAACACCAAACAACACTACAAACCATCTTTTGGAGTCCACAGTCTTTTTGACCCAGATACATTTCTGCTGCCCAATGATAATCGTCCACGTTTCCGTCAAAAGGTGACAATGACAAAACCCCTTTGAAGAGTGACAGACACAGCCTGCGATTTACGTGGGAACCTAGGGCCAAAATTACGGTTGATCAAAAGATTGCAAGTTCAGTCCCAACATTCCGTTAGCACATGATGTATCGTGATCACGTATTTGTAATAGACGACATTGGTTAATATCTACAACAATTCCACCGCGACCAGCTAATACCCTTTTACGGTAGCACGTTGTAAAAACCCCTACTTGTGTTACGTATCATTACTTCATATCTAGACTGGGGACAGCAGTACGAGCCCAGATCCTGGCCGGTGTGTTTCCCCCCACTTCGTTGACGAGTCCTCAGTCTGTTGCCTGGACACTATTGGAAATTCCGAAAACTCTCACAACTTTCCATTAGGATTCAACTTAAGATCATGGAAATGATCTGATCTCTTTTGCTCTCTTGTTATCTTTGCCCGGTTCTTCCTAGGAGAACAGATGAGTCGTGATCGTTTTTTCGGTGCACATTGTTAGCTATCGTTATCTGAGTATCTTCATCATTCCTGAGTGTTTACCGTTCGGTTAGAACGCACCGGCTGACTGCCACAGACAGTATCTAGCAACATTTACACCTGGTAGTAATCGATCGGCTAAACAATAGACCGTCTGAAGTTGGCACAGTATTCTACTAAGCCTCGTGATCACGTGAGGCTTGACAAAATTTGGATTCTCACCACAGATATTTTGACGAAGTTTTTGAAAAATTGGCCTGGACACCAAAGATAATAATAAAGAGGAAATTTTTGAGGTTGGTGTGATCTGCATTTTCGCACTTGATAGACCGACTCCTCACCATGTGAGGCTGAGGGAAGCTCGTCCAAATCTTATGGCATACGTATCAGCATTCGAGAAATTAGCCCGCAAAATACTGCCGGATTCCATGCATCCTCTGCACAACGATCTTTCAAAGTGTCGCTATCACATTTCAACTCGATCCGCTCTTCGTTCCATACCCTCAAGAATCAATATTTATAAGAACTGCACTGCCCATAGTTAGCACGAATTTTGACAAACCGTGAGTGGGTTTCAGCCGAATTCCTGAGCAACCTGTCATAGTGTTTTCTGGTAACTCCTAGATGAGCTTTGTTTTTTTATATTTTTACAAAGTGGCAAGTGTAACTGTTTTCTTACTTTTATTTTTACCCTCAGATTTTTGGACTAAAATGAGACGTTATTTTTGGATCAAAAGTCGATAGAATACAATACATTACAATACAATACAGTATAAGATCATGCTCATTAGCACCAACGTGATTCAAATGTAAGCTTTTCTAGAAGTCCGGAATATGGCTCATAAATATCTGGGATTGAGAATGTTCAAAGAAAACGGTTCTATTTTCACAACCCATCCTTATGTGCAAAGTACTGGACTTCAGAGGGACAAACTACGCGCGCATCTGGTCGGTATGAGCCCTACCACCTGAGTCCGAATGTCCGAATTCTCCCTGACTTGGCATCCTAGTTCACCTGCAGAAGCACACAAAGGAAAATTGCTCAAGGTGCCTTGGTGTATAGGTTCGAGTGCTCCAGATAATGGAAAGCTTTTTACACTTGGTTCAAATGCACATTTGTCAAATTTGACAATACTAAAATTCTTAGTCTCAATTCGCTTCATTTACGAGAACCATGGAGACTGGTTTCAATACTACGCTAAAACACGCAAACAGAGCAATCGCTAATGTGTGAAACACCTAAGAGCATCGGATAATTGGTGAATCAAAAGCTCACTGTTTCTTCGAAATCACGGTACTCCTCAGGATTGTCATCAACATTTGTTGCCATCGTATGCTTGAGTGATGCACACAATGCTTTCTGACATCCAGACTGACATAAGTCACGTGCAGTCCGACCCCAACAATCCCGGACGGCAATGTCCACTCCACGGTTGAGTAATGTGAGCAGAATCAGACTGGCCCATCGATGTCCATTCTGATCGCTTGGATTTAACCGATGAAAAAGATGTATCGTATGATGCAACAAAGTGGCGCCATTCTTGTCCCTCAAGCTGACTGGTGCCCTGTCAGCAATGATTTTCGTTGTTCGCAACGGAATCAGGTCTCGAAATGCCCAAAACGCCACGGGTCCAAACGAGTTTGGGGCTAGGAACACACAGAGAGAGCAAAAGATCTGATAATGC
Source organism: Fasciolopsis buskii (assembly GCA_008360955.1). Classification (NCBI taxonomy): domain Eukaryota; kingdom Metazoa; phylum Platyhelminthes; class Trematoda; order Plagiorchiida; family Fasciolidae; genus Fasciolopsis; species Fasciolopsis buskii. The sequence goes on along the minus strand of LUCM01009742.1, from coordinate 75,058 downwards.
AACAGAAGGCAAACTCAATCAGATTGCATTCGCTGGGTTACAAAAGTTTAATGGTTTATACCACAATGTTTATGGTTGAAATGTTCTAAGTGTATTTATCGATTCTTTATCCCTGAAAAGAGAAGGTTCAGTCAGTATATTAACGGCCAGCTGTTCTACTGATCCTTTTGTATCCATACGCAAACGCGAACTCAATAACAATAGAAACGCGCATCTGCTTTCGCTTTAGGGCTAGCACGTGACGTGAATTTTGATCCACAACGGGAGATATCGACAATCGACATCCCAGCTAAAGCTACGAGTCCCTGTTCCTGATGAGCTACTGTGCTCGGTTAGCACGAAGACAGTCGACAAACCAGTCATCTTGATTGCTCTTGGCCTAGTCAGACTTGAAGAAATGTTTACTTTGTGAAATCGGTTGTGCAACGGGATTTCCGGTAGGATTAGGCGGTGCACAGTTGGGAGGAAAAACTCGACCAATAGGATCTGCTTCTTCAGTTAAACCTTTGACCACGAAGTCCAAGGCGAACAGTTGTTTTCAACGATTCACATCGTAGTCAGTCGGCTGGATGCGCCTTTAGAGAAAGCTGTTCTAGTGAGGAAACTGGACAACTAGTATTAGAATACTCGCTCCCACGCATTTAAAATGTTTGCGGTCTAGGGAAAGTGTAGTCTTAATGATTGAAATCTTAATGCGGAATATGGCCATTAAAAGCAGTGCATGGATGAGCCACCAATATGCATAAGATTCACCCCAACTCAAAGAAAGAAGAGCTCAAAGCAGCTGAAGACTCATTTAAGGTCTATCTACCAATCGTGCTTCGATGCACAAAATCGGTGTGATCGCGATTGGTGAATCTTACTCCATCAGTAGCATTCGATGCATGTTTGAACTTCACGATTGTCTTGGGCCACGAGTCTGATTGCCTGGTTGTCTACAAAAACAAGCTCGAAGCGGCATCGGACGATATTATATGGCATCCACACAGACCGATTACAACCATCTGCCCTTAGGAATTCCTCAGGAATTTGGCTCCCTTTGTCGGATTGACTCTCGAAACGGAACTGGAACCGATGTCACCGAAGTAGGTTCTGCTGTTAGTATAGGGTCTGAAATCTCCCTTTCCGCCTGACCACAACCTAAGACGACGTTCGGTATGCCCGGCTCTCTGAAATGGATATGACCTCCGTGTTATCAACAGACAATACCATCTTTCATATACTTCATTTAGATCGTTGACTGGTTCAGTTGTTTTGTGAGTTCACAGGCTGGGCGAAGTTCGCTGACACGAAAGTAGGTAACATTACTCAAATCGGGGCATCTAGATTTGAATAGCACGGCAGGGTTTTTGTTAGTGGATGCATGAGATAGTGTTGTCTTTGAAAGTCTCAAGGTCATACAACGTTTTGGGGTTGGTGAATATCAAGGCGTTCTTCACCGGCCCTACCGAGTTCCCTGTTGTACCGCTGCGCCATGGTTAGCGGGGAGCCTTCTGGGGTTGTCGATATCTAACACTGCAACCTCTTGTCAGGTACAAATAATTTTGGGATCTTTTCGCAACTGAAATGCTTCCTCAACGCTGAGCTCATCAGTAGTATAATCAGCGTACTTCTTAGCGATATTTCGGGTCATTAGGAGTAAGAGCCTGTCAGTACCGATTCGTGATATCGATTCAAGAATGGACCACAGAAATCTTTTTGAACACGTTGCCAAGTAAAGTGGTTTTCCGGCCATGGATCCCGGTCGCTTGGTTTGGTATAAACTTTGTGAGACACGCCTCACAGTTCTTGATCGCTTTATAGATGTTCGCACCCAGTTCTGGCCATCAACACATTTCAATTGAAAGTATTCATTTTCTTTGCTCCAAGATCATCTGTGTGCAATTCATCCAGAAATTCTTTTCTACCAATAGATTAAATTACCAGTCGATCATGAAGATACAATACTCCGTCAGGTTTTATGCCGAAAGACTCCCGTTGTGCAAAGAACTGAAAATTTCCGCTTCAGCTCTGGATCCCATTCCTTCCTGACGGTCCATATGACTGGCGAGTTGTAAAGTTATATGTACTTTCTCCCTTCCGCCTTTAATACTGAGTGCCAGGCAGTGAAATGAGGTTGCATTGTTCCGCCTCAGCAAATCACGAGTACCGCGGAAGAAAATGCTTTTCCGGTTCGATGCACGATGCCGTAGTTCTGTGGTGCCGATGCAATGCTTCATCTTGGATCATCGCAGCGAACGAAATGGCGACATATATGTCTGGTTTGAACAGAAGCTGAGGATCTTGGTGTTCAGTGATACTGGCGAACCTTAGGCCCATACGTATTTTTAGGAGCTACGCACTACCCAAAATAAGGCCAGGACCTAATCCTGTACTCGGAAATATCCTTTCTCCTTGAACTGGGTGGATTAGAGATGCGAATAACTGGACATCCTCCTTGTTCTAAAACTTCCACAATTCCCACCTTGGTCGCGCTTGTGTACAGCGGGGTGGATTCGCTTGATACAAGCGAAATCAAGATTGGTCTGTCAAGTATATTTTAATCAAGGCAGACAAATTCTGTAATATTATTCGGTCTATCGCCACTCGTATATTGACTGAACAAAGGAGAGTGGTTGCATTCAAACTTCAAAACTGAGGATGGATCGAGAGTAATATTGTTGAAATTCCATGAAGAAACCTAGGTAGGCCTGATCAATTCCTAATGGCCCCTCCTGGCGCTTTGGGTAAAATTGATAACCGATTGCGCTGATTCTGAAACCAAGAAATTCCAGGTGTGAGACACTGAACTTACACTTAGCAATTTTGAAGGAGGATGTCCGCTGAGTCAGACGAGTGAATACCCATTTTATTTGTAAATCATGCTTTTTTCTAGTGGCCCCATAGGAGAGAACATCAACTTGATGGATCGGTATTCCATCTAAGTCTTGATTCACCTTGAATATCATAGTTTGAAACATGTCAGATGACGTGAGGGTCGAAAGACAGAAAACTGAAATAGAAGAGACCCATGTAGCATTAATCGTAATCAGTGGCTTGGAATCTAGCGACAATGAGTTCTGTAAGTATGCATTCTCCCAACCGATCTTTGAGAAATGTTGTTTGTCAGGTATGCGTTTCATGAAATCCTCGGGCTCCGTTGTAGCAGATGAACGTCTCCACAACCATGGACTGAGCCTCAGTTGAAAACGGGTAGTAGAAAGATTTGTCCTTAATGATGGAAAGGTAAGTTTCAATTTTCTGACCCAATAGGAAAACGAAGTACGATTTGATGAAAAATGGCCCCTCTTGACAGGACTTCATTATTGAAAATGTTTCTCCACTGAAGACAATTACATACCTGTGCTAATTTGTCGAGATTAATCGTGTGCCAGTTGGTATTCTAGTAGCATATTTGAAGGATTAACCATTAAAATGTACTATGAATGTTCAGTTTACTGCTGACGAAGGGTCACCAAGGGGTCACCGCTGCTGGACGATGTAAATAGTAAAATACAAATCTTCGAAAAACCATAAGCAAGCCCCTTCTGTACTGTCGTTTTTTATGAAAGGCATTTTATTGCTAATCAGCAAAAATGTCAAAGTAAACCCGATTTTCCGGACAGTTAACACAGGTGCACGCGGTAATTAGTTTCTCCTCGGAAGTGGAAGATGAAAATTCTTCTCACTTGTTGGACTCGAATCTCCCCGAACAAAAGGAGAGACCAGTTAGACGTGCCGTTTATCATAAACGGACTTGGACCGGGCGATATATCCAATTTGCTAGTTTCCTACGTTTGACACACAACCAAAACCTGGTTCGGTCTTTCGTTTTTCGTGCCGGAAACATGTGCTCGGTTGACACCTTTTCTTCTAAATTGGAGTTAACCAGACGAGAGCTCCTGACAAACAGTTGCCCAAAGAGATTCGTTCAAAAGAACGTGAGTGTTTGCCTGTCACGTGGAAGGGCCGGGTTTGATTCCCTTCCGCGGGCGGGCTTTGACCGGTAGTGACAAAAAACGGATAAGGTCATGGCGTTCGGAATTGAGAGTCGAGGTTCAAACTCCCCCGTTTCCAGTCAACTTTGCCCCTTGGCAGCCCTCTGCTGGCCGCAGCACCTTTCCTGAAAAATATCGTGCACTTTATTTTCAATAATGAAGGAAACATAAATATGAATAAGATCAACAATCATTCGGTGTTACTCTCTGAGCATAAAGGTGCAGGCATAAGACGTCGATGTAAGCGAGATTTGCAAGAGCAAAGTACTGGAAATTAGACCAGGAAATATGATCTACCGAACATTCTCTGCCACCAAATTATGCACTCAGTTTACCAACTAATTTCTTTTCTTCGTGAATGTAAAAGATGAATTGTCTATCGGAAACTCTTCCTCGATAACTTAATCCTTCCTTTTAGTCCATGGTGGAAGGCCACACAGCTATCTCAGCAAACCGACCTGATTAAACAAGGGGACGAGATGGAAAATCTGCAGCCCTGTTGGTCATTAAATGGATGACAACGCTTTCAATGATCTATGGAGTATCACTGAAAATATCGAATGCCGTTCGTAAAGGGTATCCACGGCCGGCAGAATCCGTGGCCTTAAGACAACCCAGCCCTTCCCTTTGTTCCGAAAAACGATTCGTCCTCTTCTCCAACCATGGACTCGGGTTGACACAATTTACAAATAAAACGCAACTACGTCTCAAAATCCGTCGACTCGAAACCGGAAGTGCCCACTCATGCTCACTCGTCAGAGGTTCGCACTTTTTCCAGACTATTTCCCGTTAATTTCTTTTCCCTCCGCCAAACACTTCAGATTTCTGTTGATTATACAACGTGATTGTTGTTGGCATATTCTGAAATTATCCTTTATCAGATTCTTTATAATATTTAAACGTACTAACCAGAGGAGGAAGTAGTCGCCATTGCTTTAGTAGTTGGAGCTTTTGGTGGTTCGAACTAGCGACTGTGATCACATGAATTGAAACGGAGCGCATTCAATCCCAGGGTGAATGAATTCTGCGTTGTAACGCATTCCCGCTGCAGCTGTACCAGACTGATGAACTCACTAAACATCGTTAGACGATGACCAGTGCCTCCACGGATCCGCACAGTAGTGTTCTTGACGGGTAAATTTGTCCGAATGGCTTCAATAAACCTTTGAGAAAATTTAGATCCGCAACTTCTGGCATCACCAGCAAACCAATGTCGCAATCCATAAAGCAATCCAACATTTTGGTATGAAAACTGACTGCAATCCTCCGACAGCTTTAGAATAAGAACGCGATTAATCTATTCTCTCGCAACCTCGTTGTTTGCATTCGTCACATTGCGACTGGACTGATGGCAAACCTTCCGAATACGGCCTGTTATCCTGCACGAATGGCGTGCAGTATTACAGACACAACCTGTGGAACGCAGATGGAACTCTCGGTCGCAGAGGCAGCGATTTACTGGCTTGGTTCCGCGTTCTATCATTCTCTTGGCGGGTGGCCTCGTATTCTGCTTTTGTAGATTACCGAATAGGCGGGAAAGAGGCTTTTGAAATGAACAATGGAATATTCGGTTGTAGCTTCAGATACATCATCCGATTGCGCACAAATTAACTAAGCCTCGGAAAATGTGAGATCTTGCTTGGTCAATAGCTCTTTCTGAATCTCGGAATGGTCTACATCAGCGAATAGGCGGATGACGAAGGATTGCGATCTGTCACAGGAGTGACCTTAGGATCTCACTCAAGGAACTTGATGCAACGGAGTGCACACGACTGATTTGTTTTCCCTGTCATTGTTGCTGTATTCTTAATGTAAGCTGTTCCCAAGTGCACACTGTAAATCCGTACAACAGCGGTAGTTGATTCAATAACGGATGAGCAAGCAGTGTTGTCTGATATAGCAACGCCCGAATCCGACAACCTCATGCTACAGCCGGATGGATAGATAGATCAGAAGAATTCAAGTTAAAATAAACAGACAATCCACACATGCACATAGGCATAAGCACACATGCGCACATACACACGTGCACACGCACACACATATATGTATACATACATATGTTTGCTCCGATCGGTTGCATCTCCCTTGGATCGATCACAAATTAGCGACGTGCTCGCTTGTCCGTTTTCAAGTCGATCGCTCGCGCATCCATTTGGCTAGACTGCCTATACCGGTCTATTTCTTACAGTCTATTGGTTTGGGTCAAGGATCATGACTGATCACTTTCAGCAGACGTTGGACTGTTTTCTCCTAGCTTTTTCATCGATTTCAATCGGACTCGTTTTTTAATTTTGTTTTGTATTGATCGTCCAATGAGTGGATGAATTTTTTCCAAGAGTCATTTTCTTCACGCATTGCATATGTGCTGCTTGGTGTAAACATTATTGCAGATTCTGTGCTATACATGAGGAACCTTGTGATATTTTCTGAACGTCATCGTCGGTTTCGCACAGAATCCTTTGACAATTCTATTGCACAAGTGTACATGCATAATCCCGCCTGTTTCCACCCCATATCGAAAGACGAGAGTATGTGGACAGCAACACGAGAACATATGAATTTCCTACAGCTAAAGTAATCAGGAAGTGTGCTTTATACCAAGCTGGGACTAGCGATAGTCAAACCGTCAGTCTGGTGGCGTTTGTACATGAGCGTCGCGGGTTTGAATCCTTCTACTACGGATCACTTTCTCGACTTGGCACTCTTCAACTAACCGCAATCACTTTGGTGAAGAATAACTTACTATGTTATATCTGCAACATACATAGTAAACAGAAAATTTAAAAAAACCACTAATTGTCTCAAGCTGAACTGCCTACAACCGGGCATTCCTTATTCAGATGCTCGCTTTGCTCCACCGTCGAATAAAACGCAGTCGAAAGAAGCCGAGATTAAACAACGAGTTCTAACAATAATTTTCTTCATTCATTTGTTACTATGCCTTCATGTGCCCCTATGTATGCATGTATGCAGGTATGAACGCACATATGTATTAATGTGTATTATATACCCAATAGGTATGCAAATATGCAGTTATGCTTGTATGTATGCATGTGCATATATGTGCATGCATTTTGTGTGTATGTATGTCTATTCGCATGCATGTATGCGTGTATTTATGTGCTTATGAATGTATTCGTGTATGCATTTATGTGTGCTTCATGACATGATGATCGGTACCTAAATCGGATAATTAAAATGAACAACCATAGAGCTAGCCAATCCCAGTGCGATCACACAAAAAAAACATTTTGTATTTAAAGTTTTCAAAGTCAAATGATAAGCGTAGGCAAACTGTAACTGATTTGAAATTGTCGATAGACTGTCTACTTACCGCAGTAGAATTCGGCCAAACTGGCGCCGTATGTGAGCATCAATTCAACAGCAGCAGACGTCGAATATTCCATCACACTGACCAGTAATGGACGGGACACGTAGATGGCTCGGCCGTCTTTGGAAATCTCGTAAAAATGTTTTCGAAAATGCGATGTAACTTTGGATATCGAATTCCCCATGGCTATAAACAAATAAGAAAGTAATGTTTGTTGAGGTAGTCGAAGGTTGCGAATGATACTAAATGATAACTAAGTAAGGTTTGCTGTGTAGACGTTACCAATGCTGATTAAGCAGACATCTGGCAGACAGTTTTCAGTTTCACAACGAAAAGGTTAGTAAGTTATCCAAATTCATACGATCTTTAATCAGCGGAACAAAAAACCATCAGGCTTGTCATTACCTGGTAACCAGATATGCTCAGCCGTGGAAGAATACTGGTCCACCGAGTGAGAAACAGATAGGATTTATTCCCATGATGTTAACAGTACCGTATACGTGAACTAGCAGTTAATGAACCTGCACATACTCTGTAGCAATGTCTCAGATTTTTCTGGGCAGCAATTCTCCAAATGGATTGTGATGTCATGTTGTTCCTTGTTAACCGTGACATACTAGAATTTTGGCCGCCACGAACAATGCCTATTAGTCCGTTTGATGACCTCTTCAGAACCTCAAAGGCAATTATGAAAACTGAAGCTAATACATCCTAATTATCCTGAATCACTTAATTGGTGCAAAAAGTTTTTGAAGCTGTTCTTAGAGGCATAATTTTAGGTAGTACCATTGCTATGTCAATACACAAACCTCTGGAATTTTCCCCTTTAGTGATTTTTCAACTGCATAATTAACATCGATAGAATTAAGATCAAATTAGGACAGAAAGCAGCACCATCTTATCACGAAAATGGGACAACTGATCACACATCCCGTTGGCATTGGCCGTCAAGCATAAAGGAAGAACGTGATTGGTTTAATACGATAAAAAAACGTGTTGACGACTTATTGGTTAGCCAGTTGGTGTTTAGAGTAGGTGGTATGGTGTGAGTCATTGGTGAGTTCAAAACTGTCTGATGAACTGACTGAACCCTGGACACGTGCGTTGTGACTGCACTGCCATGTGGGACATGCAAACCGGTCATAGGCTGACGTTAACAAAGCCTTTGCTGGTGAGTTGATTGAACGCTAATTCGCATGCATTTCCAGGGCGATTTCCTACCCTCCGACAAATATAATCGACGATGAAGATAATTTTACCAAAAACGTCAGCTTATATCAGCTTTCATAAACTGAGATCCAGCCTAGGTCTATCACAACAGAAATAATAGACTTCGCATATCCCATCACCTGTTTATCACTCACGTTTCAATGTATTCATTGTGGCCACTGGGACCGTACACGTTCGACCACACTTGTTGAAACCCATAACCGGGTTTTGATAGGAGAAAACTACAACTTTTGGTGACTAACCCACCAATGTTGGAAGGATGGGAATATTTATGAAAAATTTTTCAAAGTGGATCAAAATCGACATTTGTCGTAGATATATTTGTTGAAGAATAATGGATGCATTCAGGAGGGGGAAAATTGAAAAATAGCCGAAGAATAAGGGTCAAAAGGTACAGTTCCATCTGGAATGTTTCTGTCATCAAACGTTTGTCGGTTTTCTATAAATAAATTGAGGAGGGACTGAAGCTTTGAACAAGGGAGGAAGTGAGCGAGCACCAAAAGACGTATTTTTAATTACGGGAATACAACACACGCACACACACTACTGAGTGGATACATATTTTCAATGAAACCTATGATGGTCTTCACCGTTTATTACCAGTGACACAAATGTGCTCCTGAGGAACGGTTAAGGCCATTGCTCATTCTTTACATCAGGGGCTTGAAGGCAGGATCCAGTTTGGGGTCAGTTTAGAACAAATCACTCATCCACAATGACTCCAAATGTTCGTCAAAACAACGCTTAAAAAAGTCACGGTCTTTCTGTTCCTCCATATGCCGGTCATTGTTCGTGACAGGTGATAAACCAAAGGAAAGATGGTTGACCGAAGCATCTTCAGCGCCAGAGAATAGCCTCGCATATAATCAATCATTCAAAGAGTTGCAGTTTTCGATTCACTCAACCGCGGGAAATCATTGTCAGTCGACCGGTAATATAAAAGAAACTGCCTAAAAGACCGTAGGCGACTTTGAAAGTTAATTCCTGATAGTCCGTTGATGACCCATATGAGGAAGAGCTGTACTTCCTCTCGTTGTTTCATGTCTCCGACAGTCCATACGCGGGTAGCAGAGTAACCTTGCTCAAGTCGTAGTCGTACGTAAGACGCATGGAGCACTTTAAAAACAGTCTGGCTGTGTCAATCGAATTGTTGATAGATTAATCCTAGAATTGTTCTTTTAGAGAGAATCCTTGTCGGTACTTGTGTGTCATTAGAGCTGTGCAAGGTTAGGTTGGCAAATCAAAACTAATCAGAATTCGAGTCCTCGAGTCCTCCACTGGCTTAGCAAATCCGGATCGATGTGCTCAGAAGGAAATGATCTAGACACATCTGTTCTTCTGGTAATGGTGTGTAGCCACTGACTGGTACGTGAACATTTCTAACCCGAGACCGATGGTCATGGTGCCTGATGAAAGTCGCACTCCCATCCCACAATAGAAAAAGCTTCTTAAACATGCCCACCATTTTTAAACTCACGACCTCCTGATATGTGACGAATGGCCGTGGCCCCTAAATCAGTTAAGCTATTCTGGGAAAATGTCTTAACCACCGTCCGTGCATACACTGTTTGCGAGAATAGAAACAATCTAGTGACCATTGGCCGTTACGCTGCGGGTTGACGTTGTCATGCCGATGACTAGCTTCAAGGATCACTACCTAATTCTAATGTGGACTCATAATCTACGGCACCTTTCGCAGAGCAAGCAGGATTCTAGTATTGTACTCACGACAATCATCTTCAGTCAGCCGCTGGTCAGTGTACTCATTGCTTCTTCATAAAAACAGCATGAGCAACTATTGCTTTTACCACCTATACAAGGATAAAGAAGATCAGGAGTTGGCTTTTAATTCAGTCACTTGGATTACAAACATTTAGGAAATGTTCTGGTAATTGAATGACTTTAGTAGTCTCGAAAAGTCAACTTGCGAAACAACAGAAAATCTTCTTGTGTACAGGACAGTGCTTGTTAGAAGGTAATTCCACGTATCAGTGTTTGTTCTGTAAAGTACGCATCGATTTTTACGTCTTGAAATTCTGGGTATTTCCAATTTGAACCTCATCTTAATCCGAGGGCATTGATGAACCAACCACGTGACTTGATCGAACCGCGTAAGTTATCGACCAAATGTACATCAGTTTCTCCTTGACTTTTCTTGGAATGCACGCTTGTCATGACAGTGCAGTGTTTTGCGCCATCATTCTTACCACATCTTGTTTTCGATATCCCGTCTGATTTCAAAAATATCATGGTTCGATTCCGGGTCGTGGCGTCGGTTTTTGGGCGATTAGAACGTAAGTGGATTTTCCATTCTCTAAGGCAAACTACCTGTTTGTTTCAACTTCGAGTCTTGTCTCCAAGGTGGATCAATGGTAGAACATCTGCCTCAGGTAGGATTCCGGCAATTTTTCAGATCTCATCGAGTAACTGAATAATCTCTTCCATACAAAGTGTGTGCCACTCTCAAAATGCTTTCTTCGAATGAATCCAAAATAGCGTTTCTGCAATGGATTTTTGGACTTCATACGAACTACCGAAGTTAGACAGGAAAGTCATCTTACACAGGCTCAGTCCAGCTACTCCCCCAGTTGGATAACGAATCGTGCGTTACGCAACTAGGCTGGCTTTTGGCTGCGTCAGTGAAGAAGGACATCTACGCTGGAGTTTGTGGAAAATATAGTCCTTCTAGAACACTGGCTTGCAACGCTGTACCTAATTCCCAGCCGAATGGGTTTCTGTGAAATTCATCAGGCTGAAATTGGACGTAAAATAACTGAACCATCTTTTACCCAGTCAGTACTGGCAATTCAAAAGTTGTCCATCAACCGTCAACCAGCCAAAACTGTCCATTTTCTGAAATCTCCGAACTTAAGTATACTTTTAATTGGCTTTCCAGATAGTAAATTGATTGTCCAGTTAGACAGCGCCAGGTACGTCTTTCTTTCAGCGGAATAACTTTCTGGCTCGTGATGAGAACACAGCCCATGGGATGAGGTTTGTGCATTCCCCCGACAGAGGCAAGTCCAAATCCCGTCGATGGCTCCAAAGAATGGATACTGCTAACCAAAGATAAGAGAAGGGCAGACGTTTTCAACGCTCATGTTCGTGAAAAAAATTTCCAATTCAACTGAGGCGACGGGATATGTGATGAAGAAGTGCCCATGCCAATGTTCGTCATCGAGGAGCTCTCAGTTCACCGCCAACATTGTCAGCTGCATTGGTTCGGTGAAATCATATTGCAACTCGTGATGGAACAAAGCAAGTTCAGATTCTGTCCGGCCTCTTACTTTCATTGATGTTGTCTCTTTGGTGGTCAACCAAGAAAAAAAGACCTAAAATTTATAGGTCTCTAGTCAGCCTGTAGTTGCATCGATCTTTCCGATAAAACTGACCACAGTTGAACATCATTTGCTCAACTGTCTGCTTTGACATCTAGCGTAGAGTTGGTTTTGTTAATTTTACCCTGACACGATAGTTGTGCTCTTTCTTCAGTCCCGGTATTTTCGACAGTTGCTGCTTTCAGTTTGTTCTAGTCATTTGGCTTTTCTTGGCTCAGGAAACTTTTGCAACTTACAGCTTCAGAATCTGGTAGAAGACATGTACGGACATTGTGTATTGAACTTTTCCTATAAGTCCGAAACAGGTACAATAATTCGATCACAATATATGCTGGAATCGCCTCCGACCAACGTGCGTGTTCGGCACTGGTTCATGATATTTGCGGCGTTGGTTTGTCATCTGGAAGAGAAAATCGCGTAAAACTAAATGTAAATTACATTTCGCGTGTTTACATTCGTCGGAGATCAAACGGACGACGTCACGGCGTTAGGACATATGTTTCACGAATTCACATCCTCCTGGTACCAGTCAACTTCTCCACTTGGTGGCCCTCTTTTGGCTGCCATTTCCTCCCGAAATTCGTAGACATTTTAGTCCTATTATTAGCGAAAGTGGAAAGAAGAAATATGCTGGAAAGACTGAAGGTAGCCAGTGGGGAAGGAGACCAGGGATTATCTTACCTAAGCAATGTTTCATTCGTCTCTCATCTCCACTCAAGGCTGCCATTGCAAAATCTGCCACACCCGTATGCTCCCGTAACATGCTTGCCAGAATTCTGCTCAGAACGCCTTCTGAGATCTGCACCGAACTGATGAATGGCTGACTGCGTATTGGTGTGTCTGTGATGGATTCGTTCGAGGTCGCAGCACTACTCGAATTACCACAGGTCTGTCGAATGGAACATAACGACTGCACCAGATCGGTAACGGTTAAACCGAAACGTCTAGCTCGAATGTTGGTCAAATTGGTTCCAACTGCTCTGAGTAGTCTTCGCCGTTCTGAATCCAGATCAAACGGAACAAGTCTGTGGATGAATTTGTGCAGAACGTTATCCAGGACAGGCCAAATACCCAACAAATATGGTCTTTCATCTATCTGCGCAAGCTGGTCGCCTTGATCGGATTTGTTTTTCAACAGGAGTACGTCACGTGGAAGATACGGTTCGCACTGAACTGTCTTGTTGGATGGATCGCACAGGGTGCTGTCAACACCTGTCAATGAAAGGGTTCAGAGTACTCAAAATCATTAATATTATCAGATATCTTTTGGTTTCTTAGGCGATTGCCTACAACACAATGAATTCTGATAATAATCATTGTAAATCAAATTCTTTGCTCCCCTACTCAAAACAAACCCATTTTTGAACATATTCTGACGTCAACGAATGAATGTTCAATCCTTGAACGCAACCGATTCATGGCTTCATGTTTCAATGATCTGTCTTGTTTCTTTTTTGTTTCCACTGTACAGCCAGTTTTTCTTGATGGATAAGAGGAGTCGGGGTCTCCATCAGTGAAAGCATCGGTACTTTATGGCGAGATGTCGAAAAATACAGATTGGTGAAATAATGAAATTTGTAACTATTCCGGAATGATTGTGCCTAGGAACTTCTCTGATTTGCAAAACAACTGACCGTTATTTCACAGTGGGAGATTTTGGTCGGACTGGCTAGTCAAACTGACACCAAAATCACCTGGAAACCATCTGCACTAATGGGCACTCGATGTGCATTGTACCGAGGCAATCGTGGTTCCTTGGTATTTTTAATTGCAGTCGCAATTCAGAATGCAATAACTCGCGGTAACCCATGGATAAGAATTACCACTGCGTACTGTATTGACCTCGACCGAAGCTACGTAGCTAAAGTCAATGAGAATATCACAGCGGCAGGAAAACACTTTTGGAGTTTACTTACAAATCGTGCGTCTATATGCAATACAAGAGAAATCCCGATTGCTGGAATTAGTCCGGTCCAATGGCATTTGCGGCTTGCTTGGACCAATTGATCCCATGTCGCCACGATTCTAATGGGCACAGAGGCTGGGGCGGACCCATACCGGACCGCATCACGTGACCTGCAGATGGCCCCACCGATGGTTATTCGAATGACCCCTGGTGTGGTTGTCTCGATATTGTATAGTCAATCAAATTGAAAAGGAATGCCTGATAAATGAATTCTACCGGTTTCTGCGATTCATACTGACAGGACTGTTTCTCACACGGTCCAAAAAAACGAGACGCACACAAAAAACAACCACGGTCTCGTAAAGTTTCGTCTGGTGATTCACTTGCTTTCGGTCAGTGGACCATCATTGTGGTGTGGATCAAAGTGTCGAACAAGTAGTGTATGAAGGGCATACTTGCAAATCTCGTGACACAGTTTGGAATAACTACGATGTCACCTGCACCACCATCAAGCCAATCAGTATCGTGGAGACGGACAAATGTAAAAACCCATCATTTCGCTAATTACATTGACATAAAGGTATTCCATTGATGAGGCTTTATTCAGTTAGGATAAGTATTGTCAGTAGTACAGGACTAAACGAAGGTCCCCGGAAGCACGCAACCAGTTCTAACGGTCAAAGCTTTTATCAGGCATGCGTACCCAATTCCCCTCTCAGTTTGTGTACATACTCCACCAGCCTGATTATAAAATTTCAGCAGCATCTTGCTAGCAATTACATGAATGTACCTTGTAAATAAGCCTTAATGAGATTTATGGTTGGTGAAGTCTTCTTTTCGTCTTTCGATATATAGTTTGAGGTTAGAGTTATTCCGATACGTACTGATGAATCGCGTCCGTGCGTTGTTACGATCGATCACAATTCACGCTACTATTCCGAGTACCGGGAAGACTGGACTTAATTCACTGAAAAGTAAATTTTTTTAACCGGTTATTTGTAGGCACTATAATTCGTGATAGACTAGTAAAACTCGAAGCCCAAATCACGAGAACAAATAAATCTCCGCTGCACAGGAGAGGGACTGAATTTAGATTTGATCTGTTCTTCGAGAAAATCTGGCACTTTGTTCCGTCAGTTCTCCATTTCGGATAGAATTCGCAACCTAACAACACTGACACCCTAGAACTTTGCGATCTTATTTAATGATTTTACAGCCCAAGGGGACATTTTCTCAGTTTTGGGGATTAAGCAGGTGGATAATTAAGTGGGTCATGGACGCGATAGCCACGTCTCTGCACTAGATGAGCAATGTGTAAGACCTATTTATTTAGCTTTCCTTATTAGCACATGGCGTGTGTATGAGTTTGGAAGTGTGCATGATTATCTGAAGAGTTCGTGGATAGTATGTTTCGGGTTTGGGTCGCAAAAGTTTCCACAGTTATCGAAGGGGTGTCGACCGTGCATGGGCGCAGTTGACTGTGATCTTGGGCTTTTTCTCTCAGATCTGACTTCCGTGTATTTGGTTACCTTGAACGGGAGTTACGATTGTTTGAACACTTCTGTCTGATGTGCGGTTGTTCGGTCTTTGGCCCGAAAATGTTTTGTCTGTTCGTGTTAGCTCCCTTACGTCTATTTAAATACTGTAAACACTGCACATGTATGCCCATGCTGAAATGGCACTTACGACTGCTGCCCCTGTCATGCTGATCATTTTTTGCAAATCCTTTGCTGTCCCAAAGACAGACACCAATCTGGATGTGGATAAGTTTAGTGCAAGTCACGTGAAACTATCCGGTATAGCCTCCCGTTGGCCTTCGTAGAATCAGAACCAATCAGAACCGTGGCCAAGGAATGCATTCTAGCATTCGGGATTTACCCTGTTTTTATATAAACGAAAGATTTGTAAACTCAAACAAGATTCTCATGTGTTGTGGGCTTCTCGATATCTTGGTTGCGCAATTTGGGTCGAATTCAATGCGAATGTGTACTAGTAATTCGAATCCGTTCCCCTTGGTTAGTGGCTCAATCCCTTATAACGATCTCAAATAAAAATAACACAGTAAGATAGGATAATAAGGACACAGCAAACTGAATTCTTTCTTCAAGAGGTGTATAAGCTTTGGAATTGATACTGCCGTCTTCCTCAATCATTTTGGTTCCATATTACTGTACATTCACTGGGTTCCATATGATCTGGCCAGTCTCTTACGAAAGATAACCAGCGGCGATTCCGAGCTATGATGGTGTGTATGCTACAAGTCACTACGTTGGTCTGGTTGGGAACGTGTTGATGTCGACTTAGTGAGCTTTGAAGTACGCTGGTTTTCCCTTTTTCTGTTCCTTTTGTGTTTGTAAAATCCTTTCGAAAGTTTGCTGCACTTGTATGTGTTACACTGTTAATCCTCCGAAAACGTTCCACGAAGCGGCATGCATTCATTACTAGCCTTGATTTGACGTGACCGCGGATCATGGACATTTAACATTGTCTTTCAAGTACTGGCGGTGCTTCATTGGATGAGGTCGTGGCTTTTGGATATGAAGATTGCAGATTCGAGTCGTCCCACCTCCGGTCAGTATCACCACTGAGTAGCTTTCTGTTGGTTTCGGCCCCTTTCCTGAAAACAGTGAACACTGTTACTGATTAATGAACGAAGTAAAGAAAGATAAAGAAAAAAATAGAAAGAAATGCAGAGAATAAAATGAGACTCGTGATTTGGTCTACCCACTTATGCAGTGTGAATTCCAGTCTTCACGCTAAGAGCACGGTAAAACTGCTGGTATTTCCACCGGATTCAAAGAACGGTGTTGTTCTTGGAATGAAGCTCGTATTAACACTCATCCAAGAGTTGAAAACTTGTGACCAGATGAGGTTAGCAGTATATAAGGAAATGGTAGTCTTACAACTCAATTTCACTTCGACCCGAACTTAACCAGGTTGCCAGTTTAGAGACAAAGGCAGGTCTTTGGCACGAGCCAAGGCGCACACTCCTTGTCCTGTAGACAAGCCTTACTTGGGCTAGTGCCCCACGTTATTTCACCGTAATTTTGAGAAATTTCCGATGGTCTGGTGCAATCCGATCCATGGGACTGAACACACACCTAAAAGCTTCTTATAGACCGCCGAGGTGACCGATAGGCTGGGTTTCAAGGGATCGATTGCATTAGGACCTCATACATTTTGGTCATTTTCATGATCGCAATTATTCGATTTTTTCTGCAGATCATCCATTTGATCAGAAGCATCGAGAGACCATTCAACAGCTTTTTATTACTGCTTATTGGCCATCGGTTCAGTTGAGCAACTCCAGCGTAGAATGGAGCATGTGCAGTGTTCCGGGAAATCCATACCGGACAGAAGCATATCAAGTAGATTTTTGGGATCAGTAATGCAGCTTCACAACCAGAAGTAATACGCTTCAGTATGTGATCAGGAAATAATGGTATCTATATTGAACCATGATATGATTGCTACATCATTTCCGGAGGCTACTCGACAACCGACAAAAGGTCCGATTGGTCAGTAAATTTGCTTATATCGTACAAAAATTGAGTTTACTAAAGCTATCACTCCCAGTGAACTTATTCAGACTGCTCCAATCGAGCGATATTTTCTCATATCTTACCAAGTTGGATGAGAACAGCAATCAAATTCTGATCGGGATACTGAAGTCCGCAGAAAATTCTTCCACGTCTTTCCTTCTTTTTCAACACATTTTCGACGGCTAATTCCATTTCTTTCTGAATTTTCAACAGTTTAACTGATTCCCTCGCACGTTTAATTTGTTCTTGTTCTTCCATGAAAAACATGATTGAGCCTCGTTGGGAAAGGAACCGATCGAGCCGGTTCTCCTTCTCTGTTCCCGGACCACATTCGTCCAACGTGACCATCGGTTTCTCCAGCGATCGAGATGAAATCGGACTCTCCTTGTCCTGATCAAATGTAGACTGATCAGTCTCCACACGTTTGTTTAAATGATCTGAATTCAGCAAGTGTTCATCAGTTGAGGTGTTGTGATTACTGGTATCCCTGGTAGACGGACGCAACACCGGGGTATTTTTAGGGACAATGCTCAGTCTTTTCCCTCTCGCATCAACGACATCGTCGTCGTCAACCTCATCCGTGGGTACAAATTTGCCATGGGTCTCAGTAGCCAACACTAGAGCAGTACGACCGAAGTTGTCTCGAGCTTGGACGTCCACACCGAGTAATGCAACCTGGTACATCAGACGTACCAAAGCCCGTTGAATATGCGGTCTCTCGTAGTTTTGTAGGTATCTGTAACGGCAAAAATGACAAATTCGGGGTGAGAAAAATATTGTTACTTTGTTGGCTTTTTGCATTCTGGTCCAGAACAACATCAAAAATATCGAGTCGCCGGGCCTAGATGCTCACACTGATATGTTTAAATTCATGCCCTTGTTACACCAACCATTTGGGTTAGATAACAGACTAGTTAAATAGGACAAAACTAGGTGTAATATTGTCTCGTTTATGGCATAGAAATGCTCATTTTGATTGGAATTCAAGATTGGTTCTGGGAAATGCTATGTCCTTGTTGAGTGGTCAAATATATGCTTAATCGATGGACGTAAAAACAAATGTGCGCATGCTCTGCTGGGCTGTGATTGATCCCCATGGGACAAACATGCGACTAATATGAATTCATCCACACAAGCACGCGCGCACGTGATTGCCTGGTGCGACTCTGTTTGAATCTCTTAGACCTATCGAGCCACTCGGTAGCTGTTGTTTTAAGCAGGCTGCTGGTAGGGGACTGTTGAATCCGGGTCATATTTACCCCGTCATCAACTACGCTGAGCAAAGTAAGTCAATAATTTGAGGAGCAGGATACACATTGACGCAAGCTAGCTCGGTTTTCGCTTTCAAACAACATTCAGTCATCTTTCAAATTAAACCTTAAGCTTTATCATCGCCTTGTTCAGACACCAGCTCCGTTGTTTCCGTAAGGGGAAATCGAAAGATTCTCCATCGGCACACGCCCAGCCTTGTCGTCTGGTCGATAAACTTTCCATTCCGATGAGGTCGGTCTTTTAGCTGATTAAAACTGCGCCCCACTACGTAACGCTATTCTCAACCCTACCGCACTGATTTGAGATTAACATAATATGCACTGAGAAGAACTCACTTTCGTGATATTTCGACAGAATAAATTGGAACACGGAACAGTTTTTTGTGGATCCACGTAGAATAAATCTTTAAAATGATATTCTTTGGCACTTGTAACATCTGCTGGACGTGCATGCGTGAAATCTTATCCACTGACGTCACAGTTATCGCTTTTTGTTACCCTATTTGCGTTGATCTTTTCGTGCATTGACTTAATTTCTAGTCCTCATTATCCAACACATCGATCCGATGGCTTGTTTTATCAAACCAACATGATCTGCCTCATTCATGTATCATACCGCCTACATTGAACTCGATCGTTTGATTCGGTCCCTTCGCCTGCTCCCCTGCTCGTCTACCGTTGAGGTGTGATTTTTTAATTCCTCGCACCCCTGTTTATAACAGAAGTAACACATTTTGCTCCTGATTCGCTCCTTAGTTGTGATGGGTTCCCCTTTGATTTTCGCGTCACTTCAATAGGTCGAAGAAGAGCTGTGGCACTACTTAAGTGCATGTGAGTTACTGGTGCTTGTAGGAGGCACAGCTCATGAGTGCTAACTTTTGAAGAGCCGTTGTAAGAAAGAGTTCAACGCCACCATCGATGACTGGCACAAGTGTGCCGAGCCGGAGGTGGCGCAAAGATACTGTCTTTTCGTAAACCAGCACCTCGTATACTAGACTAAGCCCTGCTGCACGACGACTATCTTTCTCCGGTTAAATTGTCAGAAAAACATCGTCATGATAGTTATTCCGCGTTCAGTAACAGGGGAGGTCGCACTGATCTTTGTCGTTCTCCAAGAAATACACGTTGATACATTTTAGTAGTAGGAGATTGAACGTATTCATGAAATAATTCACCATGTGATACGATCGCTCGAATCACCATAAAAAAACCATGGAGGCAGTGTACAGCTGTTTCATCCTTGTTAGGAATCATCATGTGCCAAGTAATCAAGCTGTGTAGGTCATATCCAAAGCCTTCGTCGTACTTAGGCTACCTGCAGAGATATCATCTATCAGTAGGGGTCGATCGCTCTCAGCTAACGGACAGTAACCGTGCAAATCAGTCACGGATAGGTGCAACATCATGTGTTGAAGTTCAACAAAGTGTGTCAGAGCCGGCCCGGTAGCGTAATGGCTAAGGCGTTCGACTCAGAATCGTTCATCCTTGTTCGGGTTCGCGTCCCAGTTCGGGCGCGGTGGAAATACAAGTTGCTTTAAGAAGGAGTAGACACACCGGTGGGAAAAAAAAGAATGTCGTAGTAGCCAAAACATAAAGTAATCACTCTAATTGTACATACACTGATGTCCTCAGTTATTCCGATCCAAACTATGGTGACTAAACGACCTCCACTGTTCGTGGTTCACTGCTATACCCCTGTCTCTTATACACATCTAGATGTGTATAAGAGACAGNCTGCTGGACGTGCATGCGTGAAATCTTATCCACTGACGTCACAGTTATCGCTTTTTGTTACCCTATTTGCGTTGATCTTTTCGTGCATTGACTTAATTTCTAGTCCTCATTATCCAACACATCGATCCGATGGCTTGTTTTATCAAACCAACATGATCTGCCTCATTCATGTATCATACCGCCTACATTGAACTCGATCGTTTGATTCGGTCCCTTCGCCTGCTCCCCTGCTCGTCTACCGTTGAGGTGTGATTTTTTAATTCCTCGCACCCCTGTTTATAACAGAAGTAACACATTTTGCTCCTGATTCGCTCCTTAGTTGTGATGGGTTCCCCTTTGATTTTCGCGTCACTTCAATAGGTCGAAGAAGAGCTGTGGCACTACTTAAGTGCATGTGAGTTACTGGTGCTTGTAGGAGGCACAGCTCATGAGTGCTAACTTTTGAAGAGCCGTTGTAAGAAAGAGTTCAACGCCACCATCGATGACTGGCACAAGTGTGCCGAGCCGGAGGTGGCGCAAAGATACTGTCTTTTCGTAAACCAGCACCTCGTATACTAGACTAAGCCCTGCTGCACGACGACTATCTTTCTCCGGTTAAATTGTCAGAAAAACATCGTCAT
Source organism: Fasciolopsis buskii (assembly GCA_008360955.1). NCBI lineage: Eukaryota > Metazoa > Platyhelminthes > Trematoda > Plagiorchiida > Fasciolidae > Fasciolopsis > Fasciolopsis buskii. Next base: position 54,106 of record LUCM01009742.1, on the reverse strand, counting down.
GATAGTTATTCCGCGTTCAGTAACAGGGGAGGTCGCACTGATCTTTGTCGTTCTCCAAGAAATACACGTTGATACATTTTAGTAGTAGGAGATTGAACGTATTCATGAAATAATTCACCATGTGATACGATCGCTCGAATCACCATAAAAAAACCATGGAGGCAGTGTACAGCTGTTTCATCCTTGTTAGGAATCATCATGTGCCAAGTAATCAAGCTGTGTAGGTCATATCCAAAGCCTTCGTCGTACTTAGGCTACCTGCAGAGATATCATCTATCAGTAGGGGTCGATCGCTCTCAGCTAACGGACAGTAACCGTGCAAATCAGTCACGGATAGGTGCAACATCATGTGTTGAAGTTCAACAAAGTGTGTCAGAGCCGGCCCGGTAGCGTAATGGCTAAGGCGTTCGACTCAGAATCGTTCATCCTTGTTCGGGTTCGCGTCCCAGTTCGGGCGCGGTGGAAATACAAGTTGCTTTAAGAAGGAGTAGACACACCGGTGGGAAAAAAAAGAATGTCGTAGTAGCCAAAACATAAAGTAATCACTCTAATTGTACATACACTGATGTCCTCAGTTATTCCGATCCAAACTATGGTGACTAAACGACCTCCACTGTTCGTGGTTCACTGCTATACCCTTCCTTGTCTCCAACCAGCTAGTTGATAGGTATTTCCGACCCAATCACGAAGATGTGTAACACCTATTCTACCTAAGTTTGTTGTATATTTTTCATGCCAGGTTAATTCAGAAAAAAGCTTTATTCGCGGTTAACTGCGGTACTATAAGAAGTGAAAATAACTGAGCGTCAAGCTGAACCTCGAGCTAGAGGTCCTTGCTAAAAATTACTAACCTATTTGTTTACAGTAGTCGAGGATTTATTGGGATTTTTAAAACATGCATCATGTGGTATCAACACCCTGTTCATATTCAAGTAAGTTTTGCACAGCTGCTATATCTTTGTTGGGACTCATGAGTCGTGTATATCCATTGCTACGGATCTAGGATGAGAACCGGGATGGAACGGTTATGAGTCGAACCCATTAGCTGCCACGCTGGCTGGATTCTCAACGGTTCATCGATTATCAAAACTAAGTGATGGGCGTTATATCATTTAGCGTCCATATCCGTGGCTGGACGTTCCACGCAACAGACCTTTGAACGCACCAGATCAACAACTCCTAGGTGGAGACGATCTTCTCTACACGAAATAAAGACATCCCACTCCATCATATAGAGATTTTCTACTTGGTATTTCCCGGTACCGGAAGATTTTACGTGAATTTCCGCAAGATTTTCGGTGGTAAGTTGAATGTGAACACTGCAAAACGAATAATTGGGAAAGCCAAATCAAATTTTCTGCTACGGCAAAAAATTTCTTAAAAACCAACCAAATAATTTTAAAATAAAATTCACTTTCGGAATTCCGTAATTCGAGATGAACGTCCTGTGCGTCAGGCTGCGGCACCAAGTCCTCGTGTTGACTTGCCCCGTAGGAATCCACTTAACCATGTGCATAGCCATGACGTATCATTCTGCCAGATACCTTCGGAACCTACTTCATGAAGAATCCTATTTAATTTGATTCTCCTGAACCACATCAGGCGCCTTGATTGAGTACGACCTGACAGTCGTGTTAATGGTTATCCCAGACTCCAAACGCGCGGTATATAACTCTTGTTAACTGAGCTAATGCCTCTCTTCAAATGGCCGTGAATCAGACGAAAGATTGTATGCATTAGGTCAGGAAGCTCAATCGCTCGAACAGATTGAATTTAGTTAGAACATTTTTTACGCCTGATCCCATGTTCACTTCCACGGTATAAGCTGTTCTTCAAGACACTTGCTGGTAGAAAGGTGGATTAAGGCGATCAATTAATGACGTGGCCAAAAGGAACTAAAACTGACGCAATGACCTCATCTGGTGTAGGTCGATGGAGTTTGCCTGGTCGGGGTTCATGAGATATCAAAAATCGATGATTGCACACCCTAGACGATCTTGTTGATCACCATCGTTAGAGGAGTTCACGTTTTCCAAATGTTTCTGCACCCGCATAGTTCTAATTTATGACCTTAGGAACACTTTTCCCACAATTTTATTCTGTGCTGCAAAGTGGGAACGCAAAGTGGCTGCATTCATGCAAAATTAGTCGATGTATAAACTGGACGACACTGAACTGCGCGCGTTATTCTGATGCTGAAATTTTTAAACTTCACCGAGAATCCACTGAAGCCATAGGGAAATCCAAAATGTCACTCTCATGAAGCAGTTTGACTAACCTACTTCCACAGAGAACATTCTAATGAAACGCACGAGTGAAATAATGCTGGCGGATAACAGTCCTCCATCAAAGTGGATTTAAGCAGAGTTGTAAGGTTCTAAAGTGGCTTGAGGTTGGTAAATCGAATGGCTGATGCCGTCCTTCAACAATGGCATGTTCAAAGCTTTGGAAAAACAATCAGACCACGAATCCTTGGTGTAATTCTGTGCTTCGGAATTTGGAGAGAAACCGATTTGGCAAGCTGTGCGTTCAAACCGTTGGCGGCAATCCATTTAGTATCCTGAACAGACGTCCAAGCGAGCATCATGCCAATTTTCCATCCGGTCTGGGCTGTGTTGACCGAAGCTCTTACTCTGTGGCGAATGTGACGGGCATTTCGCCGTTCACGACACATACCTAAGATTCCTGTAACAAAATCACCTGCTCACTCTGTTGTGGCCCGACGTGACTGCAAAAGCGAACATCTTTTCTTGCCTGTAGACACTGGAAAATCGAATTATTTTGCGGCATTCTCTATGACTTCGAGTAGACCACTTTTTTCTCAGTTCGGTGCACTGAGACGCTATTGACCGACTTGAAACAGGCGAATCCAGATTACCTTGGCTACAACCGCATTTGCAGAGTACAACGCGGGATCCTTTCTGAAATAGATGGCCGAAGGCCTAAGAAGACCTTTTTCCCGAGATTCTGCTGTTCACAAAAAGACTCGTCTGAAGCACAAGGACCGGAAGTAGTCTTAGTTTAATCAAGCTTGAGTAACAAGCTTGCATTTGCGATATTCATGCTACAATGATTAATGATAGTGAGGAAACCAAATGCAGACTCCAGTCAAAATGGGTCATTGAAGACCAACCTAGAGTTTGACAGTAACCGCACATATGCTTACCAATACGCTTTTATCTTTTATCTTTTTAATTCCTTTATGGGTAAAATAGCAATGCACGTCATTTTTCAGCAAGGAGGTCGCGGCCAACAGAGGGATAATAAGTGGGGATATTGACCTATGGTGGGAGGTTTCGAACCCCCGACCTTCACGTTCAGACGCTACGCGATTATCCGCTTGAGCACTGCTGGCACGGCACAGTGGAGATTTGGAGAGGTTAATTCTGAAGGATAAGGTGCGGAAAACTGACCCTATCCTGAGGTCTGCGTGATACTTGGGGAGACCATCGTGGAGGGGTCAGAAAGGATCATAGGAATCTCGAAAACAAGCACAAGGGCTTATTTGTGTGGCATATATAGCGTTGGCCACGTCAGGAAACGGGATGAAAAAGACGCGTCTAATGGAAAAAAACCACGTAGTAACCGCTTAAAGTTTGTTTCAATTGATAAAGGAAGGATTTCAGGAGAACAACTGAGTAAGATGGCCAAAATGCATGAAGAAATAAAGGCAAAATATAACGTTATGCGTAACACGGAGCTGAGTGAGTTTCCTAATTTGGAAACAGACTCCACAATTTGGATCTAGAATCACTGACACGCAGAAATCAATGGGGATCAGAGGAAAGACAGACCTCGAGGGAATTAACGAGAAGGATTATGGGAATGAGACCATTACGAAGGGTATAAGGATCATCAAGGGGAGCAGAACCAGGCAGGGTGAAAATGCATTCAAAACACTTGGATAGATTGAGGTAAAGACCAAGTGCTTCTGAGAAATTAACGATGTTTTGAAGAATCAAATAAAAGTCGTCTGTGTGCCCACATCAGCTGATGCGCAGTGGCATGGAGCATCCTTAGTCATTGAACCAGATGAACTACTGGGTAGGCTTTTTACGCGAAAGGAGAAGAGTAAGGACGAAAGAAGACGGCCTTGAAAAACAGCATAGCTGTCGGTTTGAAATTTGAACAATTTTTCTTGAAATCTTTTGTCCTCGATAAGTCCATCAAAATATTCAGCACACCATGCTAACAAAAAGGATGGATATCGAAAAATGACGCTTTTTGACTCAATTTAATCCGTAGGTGGAGTCAAAAGCAGAAAATGTAATCAAAAAATTCACGTAACAGACCTTTCACAGTTGGTCAGTGACTTTCAAAAAGAGTGCATTGAACGTGATATCAGATTGAAAACAGTCCAATGATGCCCGTAAGCAAACTAAGAGTGATCAGGTGGTGTCAAAATCTAGTCCGGGGGGTATGAATTATGACAATCCAGTGAGTTTTGGAAGATCGAGAGAAAGACGCTGCGAAGGAATCATGGTTGATCTGTTATTGGGAATCAGGAAAACTGTTTTTGCGTTCCAACAAATCGGAATTGGCGGAGGAATAGAGAGCTGGTAATCAGATAGGCTATGAATCCGTACTGAGCACGGGCACTAAAACGAAGGATACGTGACAAAACACATGAAACACGCATAGCTGTAATCTTGGTAGTTTTAAGGGTCGCTTGGTGAGTCTACACGCAGTTTAGGTGACGGTCTGATACCGATTTGCTTTTGCGTGCGCACGTGACTAGCCAATAAGAATCGTGACGAAAGGCTTTCAAGAAGTTCAAGCATGCTTCGATTCTAATTGGACGGAATATATTCCACCATTCGAGATTCCTATTTGCCATATAACGGCATGAGTGTCAAGTAAAACTAACGTGTTTCTTAACTTATGTTGACTTCTCATCGCGTAGTTTGGGGGCGAAGTCACTCCAATGCTCATGAGTAATCAGTATGCGCGCCTTGTGGCAAGTGTCTGCATTCCGTTTTGCGACTTCAACTGCTAACACTGTAGTTCGATACTTTACTTTACTTTGCTTACGGGTCAGTAAGTTGAAGGACTAAATATCGCATGTTTTATCAATAATACATTGATGACACTGATGGCGATTGTATAAGGAGACAAACTTTCCTTCTGCTTACAAGGCACCCGAATCCCGTTTCATAAGTTTTTCATCTGGGCAGCTCAGAAGTTGGTCAGCAAATATGGAACCAACGAACCCGAGCTCATTTTTGACGAGATGAGACAGATCCTTGGCAAAGTTTCAGTACCGCTGATTTTATATGCCAATTCTACCAGTTGGAACGGTCTTCTCACGTAGGGGGATGCCAGAAGCTCCGCAGAATTTATAAAAAACAGCTTCAAGAAGACATCAAAAATTAGCTTTTACAGAATGAAAGTCAGTAGTTCTACGGGGTTCGGAAATGGAGAGATGAAAACCCGAAGGAACCACACCAGTGGGATGTTGGGATTACAAAAGTCAATGCACGGCACAGTGCTTCATGTTGCAGACTTCAACAAGGAGGCCGAGGGAGAAAATGTTGAATTAATTGGGAAGAACGTCTGTCACAGTTTACAGTTTCGCAAGTAGATCAGAGGAATGAGTTCTTCATGCCGAATACAATGGATGAGGATCGAGAGTTATGACTGAAATATCCTACTACTAGATGGAAGTTACTATCAAGCGGTCAACGTAACGTCTTCTCAACCGGTCAACGTAACGTCTTCTCAACCGGTCAACTTGCTCACTTGCCGCCCTGTGTTGATTGTGACTCCCGTCCTGGAAATTACGTGCATTGTAGTTTTATTATTAAAGGAGCTAAAAGATTAAAAGACGTGAAAAAGAAAGGAAACAATAAAATGATTGAAGTAGTCCAATAAAAGACTAATTTAAAACTGCGAAGTAACCATTTCTGATAACAATGTTACTGGAAAGATAAAGTTCGGATTGACAACAGTCAATACCTTTACATGGTAAAGAAAACCACTTTTGAGATTTTATAACACGAAAAAAGAACCATATGTGATATGCCTTCCACCAGCGAGTGTTTTCCAATATCTTCTGTTCTCTTGAAGGCAACCAAGTCCATTATTATAGATGCGACCGCATCGTCCATGTCGGCACTCGGGCAAGATTCTTATGTGCATGCAACATAAGAGGTACGATGAATACGTGTGCAGGAAACGCACAGCATGCGGCTCCCAGACGAGCCTTCTTTAAGCTTTTGAAACTTCAGTTGACGAATTCTCTTCCACGAAATAATTCACCATGTGATATGATCGCTCAACTCACCATAAAGAAACCATGGAAGTACTGTACAACCGTTTCATCCTTGTTAGGAGTCATCAGCAGTGCATATCCACCGCGCCCGAACTGGGACGCGAACCCGAACAAGGATGAACGATTCTGAGTCGAACGCCTTAGCCATTACGCTACCGGGCCGGCTCTGACACACTTTGTTGAACTTCAACACATGATGTTGCACCTATCCGTGACTGATTTGCACGGTTACTGTCCGTTAGCTGAGAGCGATCGACCCCTACTGATAGATGACATCTCTGCAGGTAGCCTAAGTACGACGAAGGCTTTGGATATGACCTACACAGCTTGATTACTTGGCACATGATGATTCCTAACAAGGATGAAACAGCTGTACACTGCTTCCATGGTTTTTTTATGGTGATTCGAGCGATCGTATCACATGGTGAATTATTTCATGAATACGTTCAATCTGCTACTACTAGAATTCTCTTCCGTTAATAGAATAGAGAAGATCGGAGCTGCAGACCAAATGGATGGAATGCAGTAAATAAATCGCGGTGCCGAGATAGCACTGACGAGACAATACACAAAAATTGAACCACATCAGAGATAACCGAGCGATGCGGGCCATTCGAACCCTCAAAAGTACCGGAACCAGAGGATCCGTATAGATCTCGTGTCCGATGAGACAAGCACGACGAAACACATGCTATCAAAACTAAATCAAGGGTCAGATCAGATCTCAGAGGAAATGATGCTCGAAAATAGTCAACATTCTTCAAAAGATCAATGCCACTGCAGCAAGCCGGCCATTTCACCAAAAGGGAATATACACCAAGGCTTATAATTAGTGGAAGTCATTTTGTTGGGTAGTATGCAATGAAGAGGAGACTCCGAGGCAGCCTTTCTTAGGACTTCCAGGATATCTCTGGTTGCACAAATCAACGAAGTATGGTGGTACGTCAACAGCGTGAAATGTGCATTCCAGACTGGATTCCCGAAATTAAATGCGAGGAGAAGATATATTCCAATCTTAAAAGACACTGACAAACTGTGGAACTGGGCAATACAACCAACTGTAGCGTTGCCAGACAAGACCCGTGATGGCCAGGATCTAGTGGTCCGAATAAACGAGTACGAATGGATAAATTAAATCCTTGTGTTCACACAGTGTACCACAGCCATAATTGATTCGATAATCGGTGAGTAAGCAATATCCTTTTCCAATGGCACCATATGGAGGAGCGAATCTCCCGCCCCGGATTCAGGACAATGACAGCAGAGTGATTCGATAGTTCTGATTAATTTAAATTGAACCAGAAAGGGATGTGGTGCGTGTGTGTGTGTGTATGTGCATGTGTGCGCATGTCTGTATATACAAATACACATCCACCGAGGGTTTTTGTTTGATCACCGACTAACGCTGAGCGCGCATGTCGGTTTTCAGCTCGATCGATTGTGTATCTACTGGACTGGGGAACTAGGAGCCAGTGGTAGCAATAAGGATATAAAATATTCAGGAGGATGATGTCAAACGGTTTGTCGTAAATATCTCGTATTCGTGCCCGTCATTGCAGACCATTTCTACATTTGGTCGTGCCGCTAAGTAGTCACTGAATACTTCTGTTAATAGCACACACACACATACGCACGTTTGTTGCATAGTCAACAATAGAAGGAATAGTTTATCATTATTTTTTTTGGTGTTCCATATATTATTAAATAAGCTTACAATATGCATGATAAAAAAATTTTAACTGACACCAACAGACTTATTGCGAACGTGGCTGGACTCGGTTCTGCCTAAGCTGTTCTGGTTAGAACTAGAATAGATTTCAAAGTGAAACTTACTGATGAACAAGAAAATGCAAATATGTGGACCCGTCGCTTGATCTTCGTCGATAAACTTTGAATGACGGCGATTCTGTCAAATCCCATGCGTGACTTATGTCCGCTCGGGAGGAAGCGTTTTGCACAGTCGTCACGAACGGGCAATGGTCAAAAGCTGTAAGTTCGAATTTCAGCTGGTCTTGATATTGAGCGCAGAGTAAAGACATGGAATTCACTTAGTTTCGGAGCTAGTTAAAAAGCTAGTTAATTGATTAGTTAGTTAGTAGTTGAGTTAGTTGGGTGTAAGGTTAAGTATTTAATTAGTGAGTTTGTCAGTAGGTTAGCTAGCAAAGCAGTTGGTCAGTTACTACGTAAGCAAATAAGTGAATAGGTTAATTGGCTACCTTACATAGTTTATTTATTCATCTATTTGGTATTACAATTAGTCAGCCACCAAATGCAGTTATTTTAAACAATTTCGGGCACAGTAAGATAGCCGAATCTTACGGTTAGTGACAAATCTTTGTAGAGATTTTGAGTCCGTAAATTTCAGGTACGTCATGAATAGTCTCACCCATCGAATATGCATTACTGTGCACCAAGCGAATATGGATTACTTACTTGTCCATGGCTTTTAGTGGTCGATAAACAGATTTTTCTCCGGGAGCCTAGTGAGTTCCGGTCTGTTCACGGACGAGTGAATTTTTCACTCGGCAGATTTCAATGAACCTAATCTTATCTGGAGTGTGTTGTTCATTTTTCATGGGGAAACTAAAGTCAGTCGCCGGTTACTTTTGTTTTAATGTCCAACTTGCGACTTTAGTCGGTCCCCTTAATTCTAGTTCACTACAATTCCCCAAATTAATCAAGCAAGAACCATTAAATAACCTTTGACCGATCAACAAGACCGGTCGATTTACTTATTATGATCAAACAGGTTTTATAGGTCCACACAGGATGGAACTTATTGACTGATTGTATCCCTTCTCTTGGGCACATTGTCTGTTTCATGGTCCTTTTGTCAACTCCCCTTTCGCGTCTGAACCTATCACAAATCAGGCCACTTTTTCTCTGTTCCACAGTTAGGGCTAACGGTTTGGTCCCCACCTAGTTTCCTGGTTGGCGGTGCTTCTGGTCTTTAAACCGTGCGTCATTCACCTGAGTACAAACGGATTTGTCAGACAGTCCTATTTCCCAGACATTGTAACATGATTCATCAGACCAAAACAAAGCAGCTTTCCACTTTTGACACCATTATTATCACAGTCTTTCATCTAAGGGAATTGTACCGGTCTACAACAGAGCGACGCTGATGATGCACAAGGAAGACCCCAACCGTTATTCTAACCGATTTAAACTCCGATATCAGCCCATTTGATGACACAGCGTCAATAGCCAATCTGTTTCCACTCCGTGGACTTTAGGCCTGGATATAATCATATTTCATTTTAACAGTTTCGTCGGTAGACAAAACGATAGTATAAGTGTTAGCACTGGAATTATTACCATTGGTACTACCACCAGCATGGGTATTAACACTAATATTACTGCTAACATTTGTATTAGTACAATTGTCAGTACCAGTAGTAGTATGGGTGGCATTAGTAGCAGCACTGGTGATGGCACGAACCATTGGCATTAATGATACGAATCACGAGGTTGATATGAGTTGCAACAGCGGCGGAACGATGCTCGGAGGGACTGTGTGATCAGCGGAACTGCCCATCTGATTTTACCCAAGCGTCCAAAGAGGGCCATCACCCTCTTGTCGTTGAACTACCATTAGATCCTAGATGCACTCGTATTCAAGCATCACATAGCAACTAAACCTCAAGCCATCACCACCCGAAATTCAATCGGAAAGTAAACCAAAATGTGGTGGCACTGGTTTGCACTGAACGCCGTGCGATTAACCCTGCACCATTGCTGAAATACCCCCAAAGAAGACTGTGCTTCTCAAGCAACCACTACTGGAAAAGTCCTGTCTTGTCATCGCAGAAGTATATCCATTTAAATGTGAGGGCAGAGGCGAGTGTTCGGCCTCTTTCACCTGGTTGACTGAACGAGATGGGTAAATTCTGATCGCAAAATAACCACGAAGCAAGCAGCATTACACTCATCGGCATCTATAACGGAGCGGTCTACTGAGCACCCACGATGTTTGGCCTTATCAGAAAAGCTAGCGAACTGAGCAATCAGTCACCAGTCATGGGTGGGTTACGAGACCCTCACACTGTTCTACTGTCATCCAGGTTACCCTGTTTGGTCGATGATGAGGAGGTGGAGACTGGCAAAACCATCAGGTTTCCCGTGAATTCTACACAAAATTTGTTCTTCCTCTTCCTAATAAGGTTTTTGTCCTTTTCCGTGATTCCAATGGCACATGATTTGTACTCCGATTTACACTAAGTGCGTACATGGAATTCTGACAATAATAAGAATAGTAATAACAATGCTAGTGGTAATAATAACAATAATGCATCAAATCGAAAAAGGTAGTAAACGCAACACACGGAATGGTGCTTATTATGACGTAGAAAATAAGGATGTGGTAACGTATCGGATAATAAGCCCACGTGAATGAACTCCATCACAAGGCCGCACGGAGGTTTTCTGTGCCACAAAAATCCGGCCGACGGGTTACGACTTTGTCGGCAAAAAATTGACTTTTCACCGACATTCCCAGCCCTGGATACCATTAATAATAGAGTAATAATAATAATAATAAGTACAGAATGTCCTTCAAGGAACCACACAACTTGTTCACTAACTTTGGTCAAGACTCACATTAATGCCCCTGCAGTTGTTGTGTCATACTCATGTTGATTATGTTGCCTAAACGGGATGGTGCTGACCACTGTCATTTCGCGTTAAAGGTGAAACTTTCTCTTTAGCATAGGCGACAGTTTAATTCCTACGTGATTATGCACAGTTTGCCAACGAATGTGTTTATCAATAACCACAATGCTCCCGTGCATAGGTGAGCATCTGGTGCTTGTGTCGGTACTTCCTCGGTATGTCCGACTCTGAAAGACTACCGAGATTGCATTGGACGGCTTTAAAAGTTCAGCACATTTTTTGGGGGGACAATCAAGAGCGGCCGGAAGACCGCATCAGAAGAAGGATGGGCAAACGCGCCCAAATCTCGTTTGTCATACAACCTTAATTAGAAATTCATATAGGATGTTACAACAAACTTGCGATATCAATCAGTGTTTTGGATTTGCAAATTTTATCCACATCACGATATACGTTATCATCAATTCGCCTAATGCAAATAAATGGTTTTGAAGCCACTGCCCATGGCTGATTAATATTTATGGAAAATCATACTTGTGTGAAGGCGTCACCTTCCATCAGACATGAGAATCACCAACACCTGACCCCGAATTAGACATCGATTGTTACGAACACACAGGCAGAAGATGGTGTGGCCTTGACGTCAAATGACTTGAATGAACCGATTCGTGCCCGGCGGTGGTTAAGTGGTCAGCATTGTGACAATTCAACCCGGAAGTTGCTGGTTCGAATTCCCCAACCGCGGGCGAATTCCCCAATTGGTTGCTCTCTGCTGGCTGCGACCCTTTTCGTGAAAAAATTGTCTACATAATTGATTTATTAATAGGGAGATTTAATTATAAAGAACAGAAAGTTAAAATTCCACTTGAAACCCAGTAAAGTCTTGCCGGGAAAACACTCCTCATTGTCGTGATGCCAATAGGCATTAGTCATAAACTAGGGTAACCAGTGTTCTCGTACACACCCAGGCAGAAGTCAGGCTTTCCGCCTTGTTAAGCCCTTAATTATGGTAGATATCAGTCACAAAATTTTCTACTGGTGATTCACTCCAATCCCAATACACCTCAAAAATATCGCATTCGTCAGATGGACCTAAGTTTCACCTCTAATTTTTTCACTGGGTGAATTGCCCACCTAGCTAGGGCTGGATGGTTCTGAACCCTTGGCTTTTGACCATTAAACTTAGGGAAATACTATAGATTTCCAAAAAAACTATCAACGAAAAGAGGCGCCAAATGATAAAACAGGCATGTTTAACAAGCCGGTCCCGAGTAGAATTTCTCATCCTATCAGTGAACCTTCCGTACTTCCGGTCACATGGGTACCAAAAAAACAAAAACGTGATGGTTGGCAAGCTGAACTTCATGCTCTCCTCTCCCCCTTCACGGAACAGTAAAAATGATTGCAACGGGTGCCGTAAATTCGAAATGCTTCCTGCCTGTTTATCAAGCTTACGGACGTCAGTCAGTTTTATCACTCATCCATTAGGCCCCGGTTCGTTCCAAATCGACGAGACACAAAACAGGATTTATCCATCAACAATAAATCGTTTCTACCAGTTTCGGTGGTTAACACTTGGTGGTGAAATTGTCCGTTGTCCATTTCGGGTCATCAACATTAAATGACTTTCGCATGCGTATTTTACGATCAGCATGTCGATTGGCGCAATCCGTGCGATTTAATCGTGATTGTGATGTCTGTTGATCAGGATTCAGTATCTATTACTCCCATACTGACCATCTATGATTAGTGGAAATGTTCATCCACTGATCTCAAAATCGGCGGACCTAATAAAAGATACGAATTCTTTCTTGCGCATGTGCGTTTGGGCGAGTAATCATCCTATCAGATTGGGATTGCAAATCGGCTTTTTGTACTTGGTATATCTTAGTAGCTGGAGATTGAATTTTTTCTGTGAAATAGTTCACCACGCGATATCATCGATCAACTCACCATTAAGAACCCATAGAAACACTGTAGAACTGTCATACTTGTTAGGAATCACGAGCAGTGCATATGGACCGCATCCAAACTGGCACGCGAACCCAAGACGGACGATTTTAAGTCGAACGCCTTTAGCCATTACGCTACCGGACAGGCTTTGAACGGTTTGTTCAACTTCGCCACATCTTGTTCCACCTATCCGTCACTGATTTGCGCGGCCACGAACCGCTAACGCACACCAACCCACCCCTACTGATAGATGACTTCTCTGCAAGTAGCCTAATTAGGACGAACGCTTTGGTCATGACCTACTTTGCTGGATGTCAGCCCTTCCGAAAAGTGAAGAACCGAAAATGCGGAGCCTGCACGATGATCTTTGTCAAATTCGGATGCTTTGATGATTCTGCTATTGTCTGACCTATCATTCATCCACGAGACCGAAAATGTCGTAGACTTTCCCGGCTACGTAAGTCATCTTGTGAGCATATGCGAGCAGGAGAGTGCCGGGTGAGCATTTGGACAAGCAGCAATGACCACGAATCCGGTCGCATGCTGACGGGGGGAAAGTTTGTCCTTCTGCCTACATGCGAGCCACGCTACTGACAGCGACAACTCCGTACTTTGGCAGTTTGTGTTCTTTGTCCGAATGTTGGTCTTGCCTGGCTGACGAAAGACGTGTGATCAGTCGCTGCATAGTTCTTAAAGGGATTGGCCATCCATCCAAATTTCTAAAGGTTCGAGTGAGATTCGAGTAACAGAGCATGATTTCATCACCATTTTTCACAGTCTATTGTAGCTAACACAGTCAATATCTTCTAACTTTCGAGTCCCTCTTGGTGACTCGCCTTTTAGACTAGAAGGCGATCAGGAGATTGCGTTCAGAATTGAAAACGTGACAAATTGATCAGCCTAATAGCCCTTTGATGGCCCTGGTTATTCTTGCCGTAGGTACAGCGGATGGCAGATAATTTATGCGATCCCCCCTCTCTTATTCGTTTACCGAACAGTGACATGAACGTGGTTCTACCATGGTGGTCGTCAACATTACAAAAGGTTATGGTGTCGAAAATTAGCGAGGCAACTGATTGCATGCAAGTCGATTCAAGGCGAGGGAGCAGAGGTTGAGATGTTGGAAGAATCCGTGAAAGCCGCGATGGCATACAACAGTGAACCTTTTCCGACCCTCGGGGATTTGGTGTCAAGACTCCGAAATCCCACCGGAGAATTTCGCGTCGTTATTATTTATGCATTTTATTATTTCGCATTTTGAACTTTCTGCGGCAAATATGCTCAGACTGGCTCCCATTTCTACAACTTTCCTGACAACATTCAAAAAAGAGATTTGACAATGATTTCTAGGTTACTTTGAGTCGAATACTCTCATCCTCGAACGTGGACAAAGATAAATACTTCTCTACTGGTTTACACACAGTTATTTCCAGGATAACCCTGAATTCCGGACCACTTGCGATCTGATTATATCATATTGGAATTAGGACACACGTCTTCAGTCACCTTAGAATTTGCGAAATCTTGGTAAAAAAAGGAGACTTTTAAGCCAGGCAGCCTGTCTGTCTATTTGCGTGCATACAAGCGCGTTTGCCAGAAATAACGGGTTTCATACTACAGACAATTCTGTTGTTTAAGGATCTAAAGTGATCATGCCAGATAGAACGATGGCTGTCAAAAGTTGTGCAGGAATACCGTAGGCTCTTAAAGCTGTAGATTATGACCAAAACAGTTCGGAAATACGGAAACAGTTCCGCCTTGAAAACCTGTTAGGACCAGCGTGAATTTCTGCGATAGGAAACACAACCATCGATCATTTCTGCGGGGAATTTAAAATCTTTAAACAATTGAAGCTCCTCATTCACGGGTTTATCGTTGAGATCTCACGAAGTTGATGCAACCGAAACTCACTGTAATAAACAGTCTCGTCGAGATCACAATGACGGCGAATCAGTTCAATAGCCGGTGCGGCTCGATACCCGAGCACCATGTGCAACTCACCAATCAACGGTCTGGGTGGTTGAAATGAAATATCTACCGAATCCAGCTTGCATTTGTCATGTTCTAAAAACAAATAAGGAAAATGCAGATCACCTCGATTAGCGTTGAGTGAAATAATTTCTTTCTAGCGGTTCAGAGATAATTAAAGAAAACAAGACGTATAACTAAGCGATATGAACAATGCGAGAGCCAGTAGCATATCGTTTTGAGTTCCGTTTTCACAATACGGTGCGGGAGTGGGCGGTGGCTAAGTGGATTAGGTGTTTGCCGCTTAATAAATGTCGGAGATTCGAATCCCGTATTCACCACCGGTCACTGGTGATAGATGACAAATCCCTGTCCTCGGCTCGTCACCCCCCCCCCCAGATCTAATAAAACCTTATCTGGTTCTATTTGACCTCAGCTTGCAGGGTCCTGGTTGTCAATTCCTCTTCCTGTCCCGTGTAATGGGCCCTGGAAGTTATGAGACGTCCCTTCCCTTAAACTCAAGCTTTTGGCATGTAATAACAAAACTAGTAATATAAACAACTTACAAAATAATGGGCATACGTTTTCGTACTTACTTTGAATTTGAGGACATCTTTTGTCAACAAATTAAAGGAGACACTAATTGGCCCACTTGTGACCGGACTTCATGAAGATTTCGCAATGCAAGCACTTGAAAGTAACACGTTGCACAATGTCCAACCGAGACCCTAGGTCAGATGTTTTGACGATCCATTCATTGTTACCAAACGAACACTTCTGCTAAATCAGTGCTACAAGCTTTCCGTTACGTCAAGAGTGAATACGCGGCCATCAGACAGTAGTCACTCAAGCCCACATTCTTATGACAGCTGCGGATAAATTATGCGTAAAAAGGTAGCAACGTTGACGTGGTTAGCTAGGTTAACAAATTGTGAAACCATCCAAAATAAAAAGAAGTAGTTTAGGCTGACCAAAATATTTTCAACGGTGACGTTCACGTCTGAGATCTGAGCACCGGTTTCAGCATCTGTTTTTTCGTGCTTAACGTTGATTTGGGAAAGTTTACGGGATATTTTCTTGTTTAGTAGCGCTCCTTTTTCTACAAGCCATAAACTGAGCCGAAAGAAAGCGCAAACTTGTTTACGACCCGCACACGCTAAAACACGCAACGATTGAGGAAATTCATACGATACCACGAAATCATGTGACTCGCCCGCACATTTCAAACTTGGTGTGCTCGTTTATTGCATGTATTTTCCAAAAAGTGTGTTTATTCCTTTCCAAGCTGAGTTTTTTAAATAATGGCTAGACATAGTGAAATAGCCAGAAAGTTTATAACACAGTTTGCTTCACTGAAGCTGACTACGCGAGGTTGTGAAGAGTGTTCAACAGTGCGGGACTGCGAAAAACGAAAAGCAATACTAGAATCTTCATGCTAGCTCTTCTACAAGACAAATGTATTCACAAACACTATGAATACGACTAATTGTGCTAGGACTTTGCGTTACAGAGATCTGAGTCTCATGTGTTCACTATCACCAATCGATAACGGTTATCAACTTCTCTTTAACACTCTTTATAAGCAAGTTCATGGTTAGCACCTTATTCTCCCACACGGTGGAGGCAATGTTCAAAGTATTTTTCGTCTCATCCCAGATGGTGACTGAATGAAAATCAGCCTTTTAGGGGATGAAAAGTGGTAAACGACTTTCTGTAACCAGCTGGGAGCGATCTTCACTTGCGGCGCAAAGAGCATGCTTGCAAACGGTGGTTACATAAGGATTAAAACTATTACCACTTATGTCTTAACTCTTTCGTGTCACGGTACACTGCTCCTATTTTAGAGTGACTTAAACCCGATTAAAAACACAGTACGAGTGTGGCACTCTTATTTATTGGTATGAAGACCATACTACTAGTGAGTAACAAAAAGCTGCTGCATTATTTGTTCAGTTGAATACTTCAGTGCGTGAAGAACTAGCGCATGTATCGTCTGGGGGTGTGAAGCCAAATACGGCATGCCAACACAAGTCAAATCGGCGAAGCTGGTATGGTTGCGAAATCTCTGCATGAGCGGTTCACAAGCTCAAATACACCCACGACATTCGAAGTGTGTCATTCACGCACCGCTGTGTACCTAATTTACACGAGCTATTTAGAAAAGACCAATTTCCGTGGTCACGGTATAAGATTCTTACGAATCATCAGAGGATTCTTAAGTTACAAAAACGCGAGGGAATAGTAATCTTCGCTGAACTTATTGTGATGATTATTATTATTATCACTCCACGCACGCCGTGTAATAATGGTAAGGCTCCAGTGGTCGAAAGTAACAAGGCAGGATATGCAACGAGGCTGAAAGTTTTCCCTCCACCCAACACAGGGGTGAATTTTTGTTATCTGTTTTATACTCAACCCCTCCTAGTGGACTTCCAGCAAAAATCTGTTTCATCCTTGACCTAGGCACTATCACCAGCATTTAGCCAAAACACCCGACTGGGATGATAGCAAGCCGAAATAGAGCTTTCGTAGTACGAACCCCCCGTGTACAAGTGTTAAATCCTCAGGGATTCAATGGCAAATCACTAAAACTTTGCACTCATTTACAGTTTCGAAAACACGACATCAGCAGGCCAAGGCGTTCATGCGTTCATTCACAAATTCACACATAGCGTACTAACACAAGCACACATGCACAAACAAATAAATACGTCATACCGTGACCGCGCTCCTTGCCTAGTGATAGTTAACGTTGATCTGTTAATGAGGTCACTAATTTCCAGGTCACCCAATATGTTCATGTTTATCTGTCTTATCCGACTAATCACCTGCTGACCACACTGCACTTCCACTTTACCTTCAGTTTGATTGGCTTCACCGCTGTCATCCCGTTTCACTGTTCAGCCAACCCGCTAGTTGCCTTTCTGCGTTGATGTCATGATCTGTGTTCAGCTGGACCAGTTCAGACTAACTTCCTTTTCTTTGTCAGTATGAACGTTTCTTTAATAACTTACTGCTTTTCTATTCAATTCTGACCGCTTCCTATTGGCACGTTAGTTGTTTCACCCACTAGTCTCGTTGTTGTTGGAACCAGTTTCGGTCAGCAGAATACTGCTGACCGCTGGATAAACTTTCATATCCGCTGCTGTTCCGCCACTCTGACTTGGAGATCGACCTGCTAGTGCGCATAGTAACCTTTAGAATTGGGGGTATAAATTTCTCCGCAAGCCGACACCGAGCACTAAAAACGATCGCAACTACCTGAGTTTTAACTGAGACAAGAGACCAGGGTAGAAATGACTGGGATTCGGATTTCTAACCACTAAACAAAGAGACTTGACTCCATCATCAGGCATTTTCATTTCAGCAATTAAAAGGAACAATCAGATTCAGCAGAGACAGAGTTTCAGTTTAGACGGTTTTTCTGTTATTTTTTATTCTCATTCTATCGACCAGCAAAGCCTGGCGTTGACAAACTCTGTTAATAGTTCGAGAAATTATTAATATCAAGAAGAAAGTCGATCATTACGGACAGATTTCCAAATTTACCCGGTCTCGCCGAGAGTAGCTGCTCCATATAGTCCAAATCGAGAGCCAGACTTGCACAGACAAGCTCATTGGTCGTACGCATCTGATTGACTGCACGAACAACATCGTAGACTCCGGTAGCCATGGCAACCTCGTATAAGTTTTCTCCAGTTGGTTGCGTGCACACTGTTCGACCCCACATTTGCAAGTACTGTTTCACACATTCCATGTCCTCGCGTTTAACTAACAACAAATAGGACAGATAGCAAGTAAGCTACAGATAAATCTTTTTTTTTTTGGGGGGGGGGCTAGCTAAGGTACACAAAAACCAGTGTGCCCAAGTAAAAAAGAATATGAAACCGGAATGAAATTGATTGTTATTGGCATGGAAATCAAAGAACTGAAATTGATGCTAGCAATCGTTTTTGATTGAGATGCGAACACCTAAGTCCAAACAAAATAACACAATACAACGCAATAATATATTGTCTCGTCAGCGGATGGATGGACAAAACCACAACGGAAGCAATCATTGCTTGTAGTCAGGCCTAAGTATTCGGCTGTTTCTCGTCTAGACATCCCCATGCATACACATTCTTTTTTTCTTTTACCTTCGTACTGGAATCTGATTTCAGTTGTTAGCAGCGTACATGGATGATGAATTGACAAAATAATGATAAGATGGTTTGCCTCGAATTTCCCATCAGTTAGGCAAAGCTGACTTTTAGAACGATAGTAACGGTGAATCCGGCCATGTAATGCCTTGTAAATTAAAGTTCAAATCACGTGGTACAACTCGGCTGTCCGAAAAAATTGGGGCCTAGGGTCACGTTCCTACGATTCAGCAAGCGGATGGGAATACAGCTGACAGTTAAAAACATGGGAAAAATTTGAGGAGCGCCGAGGTGAATCAATAAAGATCACGGATGGAGCTTGCAAAATAAACTAATTTATTGAGGTCTGCATCTGACGAAATTCCTACCAAAAAGGATAGGTGACGAAAGCACGGGCCCTCCAAAATCATCCCTATATGAGTAGGGGATTTTGTTCGCTTTATAATGATATTTCCGCATGTACTATCAATGCACAGAACACTAAGCAGGATGAGACTGTTGTCGAGACCTAATGAATCCTAACCCTACGTGACATATCATTCAGTCTGTGCGGCCTTTGAAATGCCCGGGTCAGTCAATGGTAGACTGTTTCATTCCGGTTTATAATCCTTTCAGCAAGACAAAGTATAGCAATAATCTATCGCTTCTAGCCACCATGGAGCTTGATTAAATACTAGTCCCTCCGGGGACATTTACGCAAACACATTTGTTAACTTGTTCCTTGCTACACTCGTTTTGTTATACAGCGAACGAGCGGCACCAATCAATACTGTTTGGGTCGCTCGTAGATCGATCAATCACGCGTACTCACCCTGCACTTCGGTCACAATCGATTGATCAACGATACTCAGCCTCGTTGTTGTTCTAAAGAGTCAGCTCTCAGGTTTTCAACAACTTAAAATTTCTATTATCTTATGTAAACTCTGAGTGCAATATCACATGGAATATATATATATATATATGTTAAAAAGAAATATCATGAGATAAAACCAAATTCCTTTTCAATAGATATATAGGTGAATTTATGACTCCATAGCGAGATGAGTATTGTGTGGTCAGCTCAAATCAGATTTAGCCAAATTTACCACCATTTGATATCTTTGAGAAATTCATTCCAAGGGATCAACCATCGACACTCTTCTACCCGCGATTGTACACCAAACCGTTTACTTATCAATTACTTTCCGTACTGATTTGCGTAAGTGTTGAGTAGCCTAACTTACTTGGTCTCAGCTACCCAGCGCTTCTCGCTGAATCACACTTTGTTTTCCTGTTCCTGATCAATCACACATGGATTGCTTATGTGTGTCGATGTGTCACATTTTTCTGGCCTGACCCAGACAAATGATCGTTGCTAATCCTGCCATTCTCACGGGTTTCCCAAGTATCATTAGTTTCCAACTGACTTTTGGTTATAATTCAGATTCTCAGATATCTCTGTGATCCGGAATCATTCGGGGACTTTGCATGTGCACAACTTCGGCATCATCGAAATTCCGGTTCTTTTAACTATTTGCAAAAGTCTTTGGGGTTATTATTTCACCATCAAAACCGTCAGTTTATTCTTAAAGATTCAGAATATTTGTGTCGGACGTGGCATACATTGTTGGTTTTCGTAATGTTCCGGTCCCTGAGCTTGACTTACAGATCGCGATTCTTTAATCACCAGCGCTGGTGGCGCCCTCGGTGTTTCGGTAGATGGTCTCGGGGATCGTCCGTTTACTGATCCAGTCCCAGATTTGACAATGCTCTCCCTCTTAAACAATGTGGCCTTGAACCTATTTGGCTAAAACATTTTTCAAACCGACGAAGTTAACCAATTTACTAACTTGATCGTGCTAACTCGCTAAGAGGACCACCTTGATGCAGCATTGTTACTGGACGTCGTGAATTGGTTTTGTGAAATCACCACAGTGATTACCATGTAATGACAACAACATTTGACCAATCTTGCTTCTCTTTTCTTTTTCCTCATCTTCTGAACGTGACTCGAAAATTTTCCATCTGATAACAATTCTGCAGTTTTGTTCCATTGAATCTAAAATTGTCGAATTTGGGCTAATAATACGGGCATCAACCAGGTTTTGCAGTGTTTCTAGGTTTATCTGAAACTCATGTTCGCTAGAAAAGTTCATTTTTGGCCCATTTTTATGTGTTTGGCAATTCAGTTTGTTGATAAGTGCCACGTTCCCACAGATTCGTTTGAGCATCTGGCTGAATATTATCCAGATTGAGTCCATATTTGCCTTGACCATCCCGGACGGGTACCAATGCAAGGGGCTCATGTTAATCTGTTTTAAGTTGGTGTTCATGAATTTGTCTAACTATTTTTCTTCCTATTTATCCAGTCCAATATTTGTCATAACCATAGGCTTTGACTTTGTGGGAACATATTCGTCACGTGATATTAAGGCTGAATTTGAAACTAAGAAACTTGGAGCACTTTTGCAATTGTTTCACCCGACCTATTGAGAATCGTCCAAGTCCGAAATGGGATAAGAACCCTGGTCAAACGACTGTGAGTTGAACGCTTTAGCCATTTGCTTTATCCCGGCTGATTCTGAACGGATAATCAACCGTTAGCGTCGCATCAGATAGCACCGTATCCGTGCGGGGATTTTGCAGCCCATGGACTATTCGCACGCCGGTACATTTTGCACTTTCTCTGTGGGAATCGTACCTTTGCTTACTAATTTTTGAGTAGTTTTTATCCACCTGCCAGGAGAATCAAACATCTCCATAGTTATTTGCCCAAGTTTTACGCTGGAGTTCCTGGTAAGAGAACGGCTAGTGTCCGTGAGATGCCATCCTTGTTCATTTTTGCAATCTGTTGTTCAAAGCTTCGGCGCTCATCTTCCATAATTCCCCTTTCAATATTGTTTTTCATATCTAACAATTTTCTTATTCTCCGATTAAGTTTTTGGTAAGATCCGAGTCTAGTAGGCGGTTAATTATGGCGTCGTTTACTGTATCCCAACTTTTCGAAACGACAGGCTTTGTGCATGGTTAGCGGCATCCTTTTATCAACCGGCAGAATGATGACATCTTATGTCTCGACCGCTTGGAATTTCTTATGTACCAATGCGGATTGGACATCGAATGATTGTGCACGACATATGACTGAAAATAAGATTCGCCCCAACACGAACTGGAACTTTTCAGAGAACCCACATGATGTGAATACGTGTTCCTGATTTGTCTAAATATTCCTTCGTTGTTGGATTTCAAAGGTTGAAGTTTCGCCAGTTTCTGGCAGTGTTCTGCTCCTCTGTTGACAACTCTCGGGAGGACTGAATTTTACTCACATCTTGTTCCCTGTTTCATTAATATCTTTGCTAAGCCTCTGACGTTTGTTTTTGTTGCTGTTTTACTGTTTTAGATCATTTCCAACCCATCTCCTTCTCTCTCTGCACTTCGACTGATATGATAGTTCCATTGCTTACTACCTGGTCAAACCAACATTCTTCTCCCTATGCTAAACTCTTCTTACTATTAATGTGGTTGTATTCATCCCACCAAGCGTTCTCATTCTGCCATTTACCTTCGCTAATAATAAAGCAAGTATACATCATATTCCGGTAGGAGGTCGCGGCCTGTGGAAGGCTACTAAGTGGAGAATTTGACCAGCTATGAGGGAACTCAGGCCCGCCACCTTCAGGTTGAAACGCTACGATGATGACCGGTTGGCCACCCATGCCTCTGCGTGGTTGGTAGATGGTCCTTCGTTTCCACCGGCAGAGAAAATCTTTCATCTCAGATACCGCGAATTTCAGCATTGCGCAACTTAATACTGCAAAACCAAACAGTCGGTGATCGTGGAGCTCGCTCGCAGACAGGCGTGTCTCACTTCTTTAAATGAAACTGGACTGGTGTTTGTGTAACTTTGGCTGTTCAGTTTTTTAGTAAATATACAACAGTGTATGTGGTCTTTGAGACCAAGTGGCATACTGTCGGGGTTCTAACCCGTGATATTTGCCATTAACTGACTACAACTGGTCGTTCCTTCTACTGACCAGAAGCGTAGGATATCGTCTGATATGGGTTGGAATGGCATTGTCCCCCCTAAAACGAAAGCAGACTGGGTAAACGAACGTTCGCCTCGCAGTCAGTGCCACTCAAACACGTGTGTCTATACACGCCGGTAGTGATTACAACGGTAGGGCGAGTATTTGACCTGGTCCTAGAAGGAGATCAGATCAAGAAGTTCACAAAGCGTCGACAGACGACGATCAGCACTCCAGTTCATGCGGTTTTCATTGGAACAGGTCTCGGTGATTAAAAATCTCAGAGCCATTGATAATGACGACGACAAAAACTTCAACCCCTGCGCTTTTTCTGAATCACTATGTCATGACAGACAGATGGCATGATAAGCTTAATTTCAGCAGCATCTGTATCGCCTTCTGTTGCAAGCAAACAATCGGAACAGCTGCGAGTAATGAGAGTGAAGGGCTAACGTTTCGGATCAGCCCCTGCCACAAAGGGATTCCGTAGTTTTGCACCACAAGGAACTTCCTTACGAATCTTGGTCAATTTGAAAATGTATATTCAAACTTTCGCAGAGTTTTAAACAAAACAAGGCTACCAATAAAAGGATAAACTATACCAACATCATGTATTTCAAAAGGAAATCATCCGAAACTGATCACCGAATTACTTATACTGGCGTTAAAATATTGTGACCGAAGGTCTTTTCTCTAATCTTGACTCAGATTACCTCCAGTGTTTCAGGGAACTTTGTCCAGATAAAATTGAATATTTAAACGTTTTAAGTGTCAACAGTTATGAAACATTGATTAACCGAGCAGTAAAGCAAGGAGTAAAATTATCACACTCAACAGTAGCAAATGCTGATTGCCTTATTCTGGTGACCCGTTAGCATATGGTCAGCTGCATAACGCTTACAGAGTGGACATTTCTAGAAGGAAATTCTTCGTAAATCTACCTCACTTTTTACCTCCATCCATACTATTCAGCCTTAGCCGAATAAAATGAGAAAAACCTTCCAAAAGGATGAAAATGTGATCAAATTTTACCATTGTGTTTGCGGAGGTATTTTTTTGATTCTATGGAAACAGAAGAAGGAGTAATAGTGACTCATACAGAAGACCAGTGTTACAATCTACTAGAATTTAGTAAGCAATTCGTGGTGAGTATAGTGGTTTTCTTTCAATTTGGTTGACATACCTGAATCTAGGGTAAATTTTATATAAGAGCATGCCATGGTTTGTCCAAAATACGTTTTATGCTGTGGCGTGGTGCTTCAGTGCGCTACTTAATCGGTGGATATTGACGCAGAAATTCCCAAACGTTCTTGAATATGGAGTAAAAGTATTCTCGCATTGCAGGTGCTGGACACAATATCAAAATGATCGAAACACCATTGAAGAATAATGGAGGACCTATCGATTGCCACTGTTTACTGATGCTGGACCTCCATCGATAAATGCCCCAAATTACTGTGCATTAATCGCACTTTGTTCAAGCTTGTAAGGGTAGCACTGCGTCATAACTGACATGACTAAATTATGATGTCGACTGAACTCTTAGCCTATTTGCTCGCTAGATAACACTGAAGCCTACGGGTTATTATCGAAAAGACCTGCCAGTTCTCGATAAATAATAGGAATACAAATCCAAGTATTTGGTTCTGTCCCCATGGACAGTGTTGTTCTATTCCCGTTATTGCATGGAAAAATATCGTCTCTGGATAACTCCATGGTGGATTACCTTCTTGTACGATCCATTCACTCACACGCACGTAACATTCATCTAGTACGTCCGCACGCATACACAGACATCGATCAGGCCAATAAAATTTTGCGAATCTATTCCATGACCGTTGATATTTAGCGGGGAAAATGAAATCCATCGAGGTCAAAAGGCACCGCAGCTGTTCGATCCCTAAACAGCATTCACACCTGGTTTTGTACAGAGAAACAAACTTCTATTTAATGGCAATCATTCCAATTTACACCACGTGACATCATTTACAGCAGTACGTCCAACTGACCTCCTTATGGAATAGTGTCCTCCAACTAATTAGGGCGAATAATTGTTTACCGTATTTCGCTTCGATTTCGATTGAAGGGGGTATTGTATGAACTGAGTGAATACACTGCACACCATACACTTCACAAAGACTGCGTCTGCCATGCAATTATAGCCTACTATTAAACCAATTCACAGCGATCTCTGACATTCTTTGCCAATGTCTCCGTAACAGACCGTCATATTCTGCACTGGTCTCTGGAGAGCAACAATCATGTTTACACGATTTTGAAAATCTGTGTTGGTCGCTGTTCAGGTCTTAGCAACTAGCGGTAAATACAATAAGATGTGGTGAATTTCGACAAACCTTTGACATCCTATCGAGTTAGCGTAATGCCCAAGACGTTTGACTCACGGCCATGTGTCTCGGGTTCGCTTCCCGGGTTGGGCGCGATGAACAACCACGGCTGTTTATTTATTTCAAGCTGGATAAAACAGCTGTACAGTGCTGTTTCCTTGGTTTCTTAACGGTTAGTTAACTGTCACTAGCGTATGATGAGTGATTCCGTATAAAGCGATGTTAAGCAGAATATGTCCTTGTGCTGCACACTAATACAGTCCGTTCCTGGCAAAAAAACATTCGGAAATGTGAGGCTTACCATATAATTGGTGGATTTTGAAAGGCTGTGGAAAAAATTCGGACTGATTGCTGCAGTACTGTCTTTTGGATTAAGTGTCTATCCTAATTGGAAACACCAGTGAACAAACCCGTCCATCGCTAATCAGCAATCGTTCGTTCCCACTAACTCTAGCATGAAAACCAAAACTCCTCCGACCTAATTCTCTTCCATTTGGGGAACTCGAACAACTGTGAAAATATCAAATGCAGATCCATGTTTTATATAACCTTTGCATGCGGCATGAATTTTCGAATCACCACCTGGTTGGTCCCTCTCGTCAGCCTTTAGCCTCACGTGGGCCAGTTTAATTTCGTGGTGTAACAAGCACCGCATAAACCGATTGATTAACACGGCCTACCGACCGGCTCAATCAGTCTGTCTCTCCACGCTCCTACGACCCTAGCGTGTCGTACGATTTAAATTATTTCTGTATGTGTTAATTATTGAAGTGGACTTTTCGTTTTGAAAAAGATTAGTTTGACAAGAACGTGAAGGTGACCTGAAAAAATGCAACCGTCCAGGTGGTACACAACCAAAAACAAAGCGCTAGACAAGATTTTACGGTCCATGGGTGCATTACCTAGCTAGTCCATCCTCTCACTTTGCAAAAACAGATACAAAAGGAACAACCTTTCCGGGAAAGAACCAACCTCTGTTTGGCCACCAGAGTTGAGAAATAGACTATGGGCCCTTGACCAGCAATAGAGATCAGAAATGCTGAACTGAAAAGCAGTGATAACATTGACCCTGGAACCGAGGATATAACAGATGGTTAGACACACTTCGACAACTAATTGTTTCTCCCCATTTTTAATGACCGACAATAGCCAAGTGGTTTAGGTGACTGTCATCTTCGATTTAAGAGCACTGAATCACAGATCAGTTTGTCAGTTTGGTGGTAGCGAGACGTTCGTTATCGCCCAATTTGTTATCACATTTGACCAACTGTAACCTTATGTTATACTATGAAAATGCAAGCTCTAGGGTCCCCGTCGCCGTAGTCGTCTCCCCTCCTCCTCCTCCTCCCGCTCTTCTTCCCAATGCAGAATGAACTTTTCCTTTCACCCGCGGTTGGCGGAAAAAAATTAATTAGGCCAACCCTAGAATGAAGAGTGCCACCTTGCTGGATATTCTGTATGTCGTTATGGAAAGATCCCCTTAAGACAGTTCCTTTTAATAGAAGTGCCAACTGGCACAAACCGGTGAATCAGTTTGGCCTCGATTAACCAAAAGAATCATGAGTCTACTTAATTCAAAAATTGGTCTGCGAAAATCAATACTTCAAGATCGACCAGTTCACTCACCGGCATCCCACAGTCCACATTGAAGTCCCGGAAATCCTTTGACAAGTGCTCCCTGATGTTGGAAAAAATCGTAGTAAACCCGAACGTTGCTATCATTGGCCAGCTGCGGATCAGCTCCTTGAAAATATTGACGATGATGACAGCAAGATATAAAAAGTAACGGTAGGGAAATATCGACATTGTTTGACAGACTGGGACAGAAAGTGATGCGCCTCCGGCACAGATAAACCGGGCGAAAATATTTTCCATACAGTTTTAATTAGCGCCTATTGGTCTACGCAAGGGAGCCATTGTATCCTTCCCAAATATGTTCTCTAGGTAACTAGGAAGAAGGACGAAATGGAACAATCAGATTATGATTAGTCGTTGCATCACCCTCATGTTGGCCTCCGGTAGTGCTTGTCTGTTACATGATAGTTATTAGACTCTGAATCCAATGAAATTTGACCTGCTAAATTTGTAGTGGTTGGAACGCATCTTCACTAAGCAGCCAAGCAAATCCAAGTGAAGGGATGGAAATCATCCACTACCTACTCACCCTTTCTCTTAGTACATCGCCCAGTATTACTGACCACGGTCTGTTATTTATCAAAAGTTCAGAATTTCGAATTCCAGATACACTATTTTCATTGCCGGGGACAGATAGCCATTCACTATGGCCTGGCTCAGTGCCAGACTTAACTTATTGATACCTATCGGAGTTTTGGCTCCTAGTCGTTTCTATCCCCGGTTGGATGAACTCAAGTGGCTATTGGCATGACAATCAACTGCACTTGTGCTTGGAAAATCTCATCAAAAGAGCGCAAACAAAAGCCGTCGAATGAGCACGTAACCATTCTTGTGAGGAATCGATCACAAGAAATTTTCCAGTGACAAACATACAAACACAACCGATAGAACTTGGATGGCTCAGTCGCCCGTAGGACAACTGGTCATCGGTGCAAGTATCTCAAGTTTCAGGTACTGATCGAACTCCCCCGGACCAAACCAGAATTAACCCTTCCTAATTGGCTCGATGCGACTGGCGGTGGCTATCGGATAAGGCCGTGGTGTTTGGAATGTGAAGGCCACGGGTTCGAATCTTCACACGGCCGGTTAACTTCCCCACTTGGCAGCCCTTGGTTGGTGGTGGCCCCCTTCCTGAAAAGTGATCCACATTTTTATTTCATTAGTAAAGGAAGTAAAAGATAAAAGGTCTCTCCTGGGTTCATTGGCGGTACTATGACAGTAGTTTCGTAAAACGGGTTGTAACACTCGGGTCCACTGGGCAGATGTTCAAATCAGATGTGAAAAACGAGATACCCAAAGAGCATGAGATATGGTGAAAAATTTCCCTTTAAAAATACCAAATTTCAGTCTAATGAATAAGATTTGGAAGCCCGGAGATAGAGAGTTTGTTTGCAAGGCACTGACTGGTGTGTGTGTGTGTGTGTGTGTGCGTGTGTGTGTGTACGTAGACACGGGAGGGAGGTAGAATCGGGGGGCTTGATTTCGAACAAATCGGATGAAGCAGCCATACCGTGATACAAGGGTGTTTCTGTAGTTTCCTAATAGTGAGTTGAGCGTCCAAAACGCAAGATTGATAAGTCCTTGCAGGATCATCTTTTAGCACCTTTTTCTGTTAATGTATTTTTCTTTGGTTATTTCATCAGTGAAACTAGAGTGTACCGAATTTTTTCAAGAACGGAGCTGCCAATGTAGAGGCTGATCGGTAATGGGAGAACTTAGGACCGCGATCTTCATGTCTAGATGTCACGACCGTTAGCTGTTTGACCACGGGTGGTCTAACAAACTGATCAGTTAGTAGGGCTTAATAAACTAACATTACAGCCTCTGTAATCGCATCAGAAATGCATGATCAGTAACCAAGTTCTCCTTTTTAAGCATGATTATCTGGTGCAAAACAAGGTCACCATAGCAACCAAATTTGGTCTATGTTAGAATTCACTTTAATAATGCGTATATTTCCAACCTCATTGCTATTCACTATTCCCTTTTGGTGCTGTGAAATGGGTATCCGAACAAGGTCATACGCACACCTGATCTGAGGATCTAGCTGGTCTTCACTTCTTCGGCAATATCGTCGTTACTGCGAGTTATTTACTACCGAGACAGCCATGTTAACTGGAAATATTATCGACTTGATGAATTATTTTTTAGGCAAGTCAACAACTATCGACAGATCACGGTTTTTTCACAGTGCCTTGTAATCCCAAGATTTGATTCAGTTCGATTGATGAAAACAGGGGCTACGACGAACTACCATTTCTTGCTACACTTGTGTTTACGTAACAAAAATTCAGGGAGTATTCTTTAATTGGTAAGAATAGGGCGAAATGGGGCATCTACACAGCAGATGAGTTGATTATTTGAGTCAACCTGGTTTGCGCACACAGCAGCAGGTCACATCGGACGAAAAGGAACATATCACTGAATGTGGACTAGTTCGATTTACAGTTCCATATGAGGACCTTGTGGGACAGCACTGGGTCAAAGTTGTGTTCAGTTCCCACAAGAAGCATGACTTTTGCCAAATTAAAATCCCATTTATTCGTTGTATATCTAGAAAATCTTGGGTCATCACACCAGACGCCCATTTCGGAATGTGTTCAAACATCCTTTGTGGAAATGGTCCGGTCGTTCGATCAGTGTCACGGCAACTGGATGTGAGCCGACTATGGTACATAAATGGGGGCGGTCATTCAGGAGGGTACATTTTGAATAGGCGTAAGAGGCTTTATTATGTTGATTGCGTTTCTGTGGCCTGCTGCAGAGTCTGTCATGAAGAGAGGGAATCGGTGAACTCTTGGTGACCACATTGCAGTCTAGAAGATTCACAAAAACTCGTCAGTAATCCTGGGAGAGAAAAAAGAACAAGAGAATCCGCCCAGCCAATCACTGGGGTAGATTTTGTGCTTATCGTTTCACCCTGTAGTAAATACTTCCTTTTGGTTCTTCGGTGTTCTTATTTCGCGCCGCGGTCCTGTGGGACTCAAAGACGCTACCTAGTCCGGGCAATCGGTATATTGCAGATCCGGTACCCACGGCGAGATCGACTGCTCAAAGAGGTCCATATTGATGACGTGGTGGAGCGGGGTGAAATTTATGGTCACTTGAATGGCTCGTCCTATTGGTTTGTTGGAAAAGACCATTAGTCCCTCTGTATTAGGTACTCCAACAAGAAACACGGCGGACAGTATTCTTTCGTTGGGTGGGGGGAGGGGAGAAGCAGCATAAAGAGCCTGTTCTGGGTTGTCTTAGTGGATTTGTTTGTGTAATTTTTGATGCTGGCTGATGCATCTACTGTGTTTTGGCTCACAATGGTCTCTTTTTGTGTTGTCCTTTATAAAGTGTGAACCCGTGTAAATCTCCAAAGAACTGCACTACTCCGCGTGCATGTTACACTGATAAACAACATGAGACATAATTTGTTAGGCGAAGATTTTCATCGTTCTCACGGTTCATTTTCATGGAACCCTCCCCCAGAAGGTGAAGTTGCGCAGTTGGAGACGTGTGATTTAAGAATGATCTGAATCTCCTTTAGTCCAAGGCAAGTGGTTCTTACACCGGTTCGTGTCTTGGCTTACTTTAGATGTAGACATCAATACAACTTTCAGCTAAACTTCATGTCTGAGCGTGTCGTTTAAGTAACCGACTATGATTAAAGTTCTGTTTGAGATGGCAGCTTGGATTCATTTATAACTTTCCCCTTTAATCTCATTTCTCAACTGAGGTCCAAAAAGGAAACCAATTAACGTCGGAGACTTTGAATCAACAAAGCACAAGAGACCAATTGATAATAAATTTCGTTCTAGCAATAAATCAGATGGCCTGTTAAGGAAGATCGTGTCAGATTCCCCTGCATCATCACCATACACCAGTTCGTATCAGTAATTTGCAAAGGTTTAGCTGCTTTGTGACAATTGGCTCATCGTCACGTCAGGCTGGTGATGCCTTTTTGATCTGTTTGCAGTACGCTTTCGATGGTGTACAAGTGGATAAGTTCGTGACTTTTGGAAGTGAAGATCACGACTTCAGATCCGCCCACCCTCGGTCAACAGATTCCAATTTAGCAGCCCGCCCTCTTCCTGAAAATACTGTGCATTATTATATATATACATACAGATACGAACTTTATATATATATATATATATATATAAGCAGCAAGTAGTATCTGGATGAGTGAACAAAATTTTCCCGGGGTGCACACGACTGGTTTCTCGGTTATTGTCGCTCGTCAGGTATGCGTACCCGATGCCCTCTTGTCCAAACATCCACATACATGTACACTCCAAATTGATATTTCTCACCAGAATCACAGTTGTCGTTCTTCTGTGGACTCTTCGATCAAGAGCTTCCATGCACACTCCTGATGCTACAGATTCGATTCTGGTGAGAAACATATATATATATATATATTTATAGGAACAAACCCGCGACAGGCACCAAATCTGATGCAGAATGGCTGAATTTCCAAAGGTGGCTCTACTCCGGTCCTTTCTGCTGTCGACCCGACTATATTTTGCATCCATAAAACATGAATGTGAATCGAGAAAATCACGAAATTATTCTTCATGTGATATCGACTTTCAAATCTGTAGTATGAATTCATGGAATGACTGAACAGCTAAGGAGCTGGCCTCAGAACCACTCTTCTCCTGGTTCGCTTTCCAATTCGAGCTCAGTGAATATGAACTACTAATGATTCCTAACTAGAGTGAAATGGCCGTACAATGCTTCAGTAGTTTTTTAATGGTGAGTTGGCCCTGATATGTCGTGAATAATTTCGTGTAAATATAAACTCCTGCTACTAATACAGATCAATGGAGCGGCAGATCAATACTTGGAACAAAAGTTTGCTAGCGGAGCGATTGATATCGGTGTAAGTACTACCCATACAAATGACCAAGTGAACTCCACGAAAGAGGTTATGCCATTCACGATATTCAAGTCAGAACCGGTCGCATTTCATTGGTGATGGGAATACGGATTTTTTGCTTCACGATTAAGGAGGGAGGAATCTGCTTGCTAGGAACAACTGCTGAACGGGTGACAAGTAGACTGTGGTCAAGTTGACTGAGCATCTGCCACCAAAATGGCCACAGGCTAGAATCGCAGATCGGCCACCGGCCACTTTTGTGGTAGACGGCAACCCACTGTCTTCCGGCTCGTTATCACATCTGACCTTTTAGAACCTTAGGTGTCTTTAGGACACTTCAATTTTCTTAGTCATGTTTGTCGGTCTCCTTGCACCTGTATAGTGGGCCCTCGTAGCTGTGGGACTTGTCCTTTTTCTTACACACTCATACTTCACGCATTTCATTAAAAAGGCTAAATTAGCCTGTCACACCTCATGATTGGTGCGACGAGTGTTGACGTTTACTAGTAGAGTAAAGTAGACCCCCGGGAAAACCACTCGAAATTCCTGACTACCTTCATTCTATTTCTACTTCATTCATTTCTTCAATAATCCACGAGGTTAAGTCGTGACTTCAATCCCGGATTGGATTGGCAAAATTCAACCATATCATGTTATTCATGTTAGGTAATAATCGTTTTGGTTCAATTACGACGGAGCACAACTACTAGGAGTGAACAAATCGAAAAATGACCAACGCAACACATGGAATACAGGCCAACAAAACTCAACTAGTCAAGTACAAAAACTGAAAGTCAATTAGTTCATTTTCTCCTTGATTGACCGCTCTTCGGACTCCACTTTCAACGTGCAAACCTCAGGTACTCCGATCACTTTCGGGCTCGAGAAGCACGAGACTTGAGTTTCGTTTTGAGTAGAACACATCAGTGATGCATATCCATTGTCGCATCCAGGGTGCGAACCTAGCCCTTTCGCAAGGGAGGCGTATGTGTTACTACTACGGTGATTCGGATTAATGAGCAAAGTTTGTCCATTTTTCATCCACACTGACTACTTATTTGGCTAGTATTTTAAGACCTGCCCCTTGTTGTTCCTTCAAAGAATCATTTGAGAAGCGTAGCCCGGCGTCAGACTTAGTCAAAACACTACTATGCAAATTTGACAGGGCATAAATACCACTTACCCAATCGAACCAAATGACGCACCAAGCCACTTGCGTCGGGCCTCATACAAGCCAAATGTAACGCTGTATTGCCGGTTTTGTTCACCGCATTGATTGAGCACTTGCCCAAGATGGTCAATCGATAGATAAGGCTAACAGCTGCAGCTTCCCAATCTGAATGGTTTGGTGTTTGACGGTTGTTCGGTTCCGGACTAGAGTTTGCGACAGATACACTGTTCATACAAAGTTGATGCATACTTAGGACGACCAGATGGAGCGGACCGTTGCCTGTTTCTTTTTCTTGTAGCGGTCCACAGTACTCGTCGACAGCAGAATGCGCTTTCCAAAAGGACTGAATGGTTGCATGTTTGATCAGGCGAAATAGTTCATTCTGCTCAGGTTCTAAGGATGGAATGAATACGGGATCCTCATTTGTCGGCTGAATTGTCGCACACTGGCTAAGAGGACCAGTCACAGTGTTGACGAGCATACAACTATGCAAAATAGCAACATCCCGTTCGTTCATTGTAGCTTGATCGATCCCTTATTTCCACCGAATTCCGCGAGAATTAGTAAATGCCAAATGAATTGTAAGCTTGCCAGTTTTGCCGAAATCAGTTCCCGTCACAATTACCAAACTGACCTTCGAGTGTGGCAATTTGTTGCCATGGTAACTTGAGTTATATCGACCAGTACGTCCCTGCGATTAGAACCTGATATAATGCTGATTGTATTGTTAGGTCTCTATCACGTGAGTCTTTTCTGCTGAATGAGCAGTTGATATATTATCCGTTTACTATTTCGCACCGACCCAACAATGAAGTAAGCTTATCTCTCGCTAATAAAATACAAAATAAATGAAGAACAGCAGAAAAGCAAGCACTAGCCTTGAAAAAGCCCCTTGGGTGAATGTGTTCTGTTTAATTTTGACTCTACTAGACACCAGTAGACAGGAAGATGTTCTCCGAAAATACTTTTGCCGATTAAATCGTCCAAGCGAAACAGAAAACTTGTTTTAACTAAAAATATCTAATTATTTTTATAATGACCTTCAAACTTGTCCTAGCGTGATGATTGTGAGAATAGGGGGAGAACATTGTTGGTCCATAGACAGCCGTCGAATCCGTACAGCTTAGGCTTACACAAACTAACGGCAGCTGATCGTACGCAGTCCGAACTACATCGATTAGGCGGAATGGAAAGAGTGCAAATCGACGTTCATGAATGTTTGACTTCATAGGATGCACAACAATCAATAGGCTGGTAGGACAATTGACAGCAATGTAACATGCAGATGGTACAAAATATAAATATTCGCTCAAATTCAACCTGAAAATACGACTAAATGTGATCTTTTTCTTTAGAAAAAGCAGTTCTTTTGGGCAGCGAATAGAACAGATTAGGCAATCGTTAATCAAGAACTAAGAAAATAAATGAGAAACTAAATCAGCCTACGCATGGCCCTCAGTAAAGGTGTTGATTTTTGGATTGCGCTAGTCGAAAACCGAAATACATGTGTTTGCGCTAATTCGCACTGCTCACTGGGTGTAGAGGTATACCTAAAGAGGCCTAGGAGGAATCGTTTCTTTTTGGATTCCCAGACTATGATTTTTCAACTGAATGAGAGGAGTCAAAGGAAAAAGAATGGTAGACCATTTATAGTCGGACGAATTCGATTGAAAATCGGGCTGGTACTGGACTAACTAGTTAGATCAGCGAACCTCGAGAACGAAGAAATGATAAGGCGATTAGCCATGACCGGATAGCACTGGACTCATTGAAACAAGCAAGCTTCAAATAATTAACCGATCGTTGAATCCCAAGGAGTTGCCCAATCCAAGAGCCAAAGTTCATCAACATTCGACATGGTATAGCGTGAATGCTGAGGGTGAGTTAGGCATCGCATGATAATTGTTTTAGGCCTTGAAGTCCTGAAGTGCTAAACAAAATTGAAAATAAGGAGTAAAAACCAGTTTTCAGACTAGATATCGCGCTAGAGCTAAGCATTCTAGATGGCCGACTTAAGAATGCTTATGTGGGAATGGCTAAAACCGTGGTTCTTCTTTTAAAAATGACTTATATGTTATGGTGATTTTTGTGTTTAAAGGGGCCGCCACACATGAGATAACAAACGGGGAAGACTGATTAGAAGAAGAACCATGTATTAATACGGCCAGTTTATATATATATATATATATATATATATATATATATGACCAGTTTCGCGGTTACTGTCGTTCGTCAGGTATGCGTACTCGGTACTCTCTTGGCCAAACATTCTTATACTTGTAAACAGCTATTGGTTTGCCACACCGGAATCGAATTTGAGGCGTCAGGAGTGTGCATGGATGCTCTTCGTCGAAGAATCCACAGAAGAACCACAACTGTGATTCGTTGGGCTAAGCCAGTCTTTGGAACGAGGGGAGAATGCTACCAGAATATACATATGTATACATAAAAATCGTAAGTCGTATCTGGATATATATATAAACTGACGAAGAATTACCATGGGTTAAAAATTGTGGCTCTTCTGTGGGCTCTTCAACAAACAGTTTCCATGCAGATTCCTGACTCCACAAATTAGATTCCGATGAGAAACACCAATTAGGAGTGTACAAGTACAAGTATGTTTGGCCGAGAGAGCACCGGTAAGCATACCTGACGAGCAGCAATAAATGCAGTTTAGTTTGCTCTCTCACACACCACTTATAATTTATATATACGCCTAAAGACATAGTACTATTTGCAATACAAACTGTCAGATTTGCAACTGTAGCCATGCGACGCCAAAAGCTATATAAAAATGGTGTTTCCGGTTTATGCTGAGCAGGCGCAGTCGACAACGTTTAAAAATATTTGTACGGGAAAGAAGTTGTCATGAATGACCGGAGAGAATTCCCAAGGTCACTTACGAAAACCAATAAATCGAGTGTATGTAAGGACAGGTCACTTATCAGACAATCGACTGACATATGGAAAGAATTCCACTCGCATTATAATAATTTCATTGTAATTTATTGTATTGTACGCATTGTCTGGCAGAATTATATTTCAGTTGCGGCATGTTTTAAGTTTTGAATCGTCGCATCTGTGAATTCGCCCATTGAGTGAGGTAATAGAAGACCTCACGATTAGACAGTAGTGAGTTCAGTGGACGGTGTGGTCATTGCTAGTGACTTTACCGCTAAACTTGGGTACTTAGCGGGGCCGGAAGGACAGATATGAGGCTGATTTTCTTCCTCAGGCGATTACATTGATAATGGAGATCGTCTCATCTAGGTTTGTTTTGACCGTAGGCTGTTTCTGACAAGCGGGAATTTTTGTCATAACAGTCGACTTCGGCTCATCCGGCCGGCGCTGGCCAAGTACATTGTTGTTTCATTAACAAAGGAAGTAAAAAATAAAAGATCTGGGGCTCTCCTTCGGCTTCAAAAAATTGGACTCAGGTTGGTCACATGGCCATCGGTCACTGGTGGCGCGGATCAGTCGAGGATTGACCATCATTATCACCAACAACCCAGTACTCCGAACATGATTTGATTCGTGCTCATGCTTGTTCGCATTTAATCGGTGATCACATCAGCATGAAAACCTCACGTGTCGCACAGCTGATCCTAAACCGTGATCGCTGGCTTCAGTTCAAGTCGGAAAGTTCAGTGAGGTTGTCGTCTCAACAAAATGTCCAGGATCTGAGTCAACACTGGCGCAAGATCAAAGAAACCCTGCAGTCAGCGGTAACTGTCACGTAGTACTCCATCCCACGTAAACATCAAAAAACGATAGATATCATCGATTTCAGTCGTTCTGTTGAATGCTGGCAGTTCGTCCTAATACGCTTAGATCTGTGTGATGTCAAGTGATCAGGAGTCTTAGAAAAAACTGTGAACAATAATGGGTAGGGACGTGTACGGAAATGGGAGATGATTTATTTATCGGAAATGAAGAACCCGACGGCTCACTGATTTACTCTCACGATTAATCGGCTGAAGCGTTGGACAGAACAGTTTAGAGAGCATTTTAGTAACAGTAGGCTTTCCATTGCGATCTGCATGTGATCCACTGCATGTGAATAACGGTCTTTCAACGAAAATGAAAGTCATTAGAGAAATAGCGTTTCTTAAAGGTCAAAAGTAGCCGGACCTGGTGGGCTTTCGTCGTCCGCCTTCTAAGACAGCGGCCAAGTTTTAACATCGGAGTTACCAAAACTCCTAGGGTGACTTGGACATGGGAAGAATTTCCCAGTGATGTGGATCGGTGATTATGCCGACTTAAAAGAAAGGAGGTAGTTACTCATGTGTACATCAAAGCGAAATTACCTTAGCAATTAGTGCATTCAAATTGTTGGTGGATATCATCCTCCGCTGATTATCCGGTACTCAGCAGAGTTGCATAAGTAAGATCCGAGCCGGCTTCCGCCACGATTGGGGTTTTATTGATGAAACCTTCAGTTTGCGGCCAATCCTAGAAAACTGGCACATGTTCATGCAGATCAACGATTTCTGTCTGTCCTGATTTGAAAATGGCAATCAACTCAGCCGATCGCGAAATTTTGTGGTGCCTCATCTAACCCAAGGGTGTGTCGAAAGTAATCACTTCATTTACTTTGTCTGTGCACGCAGACACCGAAATAGAGTCCAGTCTTACGGGAATCTTTCTCTCGAGCTAACCAAGAGAAGAGCTATTCGACAGAGTTGTCTCCTTTACTTTTTCTTTCCAATTTCGCATTAAGATGGTTATGGAGATATCCCTATATTCATATGGGGATATTGCCATTGATGTTTGCTTTGACAAAAATTTTTCCGACTTGGAATATGCGGACGACGTTGTGCAGCCGAGCGACGACCAATTTAAGTTGCTGGATTTCCGCTATCGCCTGAAAGGTGGTAAAGGTGTGCCTTGGATGCGTTTTACACATTAGAAGTGTAGAATAATGTTGCAGAAATGCAGGGGTTTAAAAGTGAACCTTGATCTTGCAGGGAACAAGTGGGTGAGGCGGATAGACTCATCTTTATGACACAAACCCGCTGTTCTACATCCATCCGGAAGCGGTTAAGTACTCCATCGTCATTGTCCAAGAATATATCGAGCTAAAACAAACACGCATGCGATGAGTGTCACAGATCGATCGAGATAACAAATATTAATAAGTTGAAAGCGTAGCGAATATAAACAAAAGCTCATCATTATCATCATCGTCATCATCAAAAACATCATCAACATCATCATCATCATCATCATCATCATCATCATCCTAATGGACAACATCAATATTATCATCCGGATAATCTGCATCATTATCATCATCAGTATTAATATCATCATCATCTTAATCAACATCATCATCATAAATATCATCATCATCGTAATCATCCTCATAATTCGTGATCATTCTCACCATCATCAATATCGTCATCATCATCATCATCTTCCATATCATCATCATCATCATCAACATAAATATCATCACCATGATCATCAGCATCATCATCATCATCATCATCATCATCATCATCAGAATCATCACCATCGTAATTATCATCATCATTATCATCATTATCGTCATCCTCCTCCTCATCATCATCATCAATATCTTCTTCATCATCTTCATCATCATCATCATCGTCATCATCATCATTATCATCATCATCAGCATCATCAACATCAACTTCCTCTCCATCAACTTCATCATCATTATCACCATCATCATCAACATCATCATCATCATCATCTTCATCCTCATCATTATCAACATGATCATCATCATCATCGTCATCATGATAAACATTATCATCATTATCATCACCATCATCCTAATAATCTTCATCATCTTCATCAAAATCATCATTATCACAATCAAAATTAAAATAATATTCATAATTATATTAATCTTCATCAACATCATCATTATTATCATGAACCAGATAATCATGAGCATGATAATCATCATCATATTCTTCATCATCATTATCAACTACTTCATCATCATCATCATCAGCGAATGCATCTTCATCATATACTTCAACATGATTATCTTTTTCACCATCACATTTATTATCATAAATTTTCATCATCGTAATCATCATCATCTTATTCATCATCTTCCTCATCATCATCAACTTCCTCATCATCATCAACATCATTATCATTATCATCATCAACATCATCATCATCATTATATTCATCATCGAAATCATCATCATCAACCTCGTCATCATCATCAAAATCACATTCTTCCTCATTACCAGAATCACCATTATCGTGATCGTCATCAAAATGGTCATCATCATCATCATCCTCATCATTATCATCATCATCATCATCGTCATCATCGTTATCATACTCAATTTTATCAACGTCATCATCGTCAAAATCAACATCATCGACATCATCATCATCATCATCATCATCATCATCATCATGATCAAAATTAACATCATCAACATAATCATCATCAACATCATCATCATCACCATCATCATCGTCATCATATTCTTCATCATTATCATTTTCTTCACCGTCATCACAGTCATCATCACCATCATCATCGTCATCATCTTCCACATCATCTTCATCATCATTGCCAACATCATCATCATCGTCATCATCATCATCAACATCATCAATATCATGATCATCCTAGCCGTCATCGTCCTCTTCAACAACATCATGATCTTCGTTATCATAATCTTCACCCTCTACCTAACGTCACCATCAACATTATCGTCATCATCATTATTATCATAATCAACATCATCGTCATCATCATCATCATCGTCAATATCAACATCATCATTATTATCATCGTCATCATCATCTTCATCATCATCATCATCGTCAACATCATCATCAATATCATCTTCAACATAATCATCCTATTCATAGTCATTAACATCATCATCATAATCATCATCAATGTCATCCTCATCATCGTCAACATCATCAACATCATTATCATTATCATCATCATTATGACCATCATCAACATCATCATCATTATCATCATCAAAATAACTTACAGCATCATCAACTTTTCATCATCATCATCGACATCATCATCATTATCATCATGATCGGCATCAACATCATCATCAACTTCATCACAAACTTCATCAACATCTTCGTCAGCATAATCATCAATAACATCAACACAATCATCATCATCTTCATCATCGTCATCCTCTTCATCATCATCATATTCATCATTATCCTCGCCAACATCATCATCTTCATCGTCATCCATATCGGCGTCATCATCATCAACATCAACATCATCATCATCATCATCATCATCATCAATATCATCATCGTCATCATCATCAAAATCATCATCAACTTCATCATCATCATCATCATCAAAATCATCATCATCATCACCATCATCATCATCATCGTCATCATCATCATGATCATCATCATCATCATCAACACCACCAGCATCATCATCATCATCATCATCATCATCATCATCATCATCATCAACATAGTCATCATCATCAAACTCAACATCATCAACATCATCACTATCAAAATCATTATCTTCTCTATCATCATCATCATCAACATAATCATCCTCATCGTCATCATTATCACTCTCTTCATAATTAAAATCTTTATCATCATCATCATCATCAGCTCCATTATCAGCCTCGTCATAATAAACTTCATCAACATCATCATCATCACCATCATCATCAACATCATCATCATCATCATTATTATCATCATCATCTCCATCACCGTCAATATCATCATCATCATCATCATCATTTTCATCATCATGATATTCATCTTCATCATGATCATTGACATCATCATCATCATCATCATCATCAGCATTATCATCATGATCATATTCATCATTATCACATACATAAACATAAACTTCAGCATCATTATCATCACCATCTACATCATCATCATCATCACCATCAATATCAACAAAATCATCATCATCAGCATCAGCATCTTCATCATCATCATCATTATTCTCATCAAATTCATCAACATCATCTTCATAATCGCCATCATCATCTTCATCAACATCATCCTCATCCTCATCTTCATCACGATCATTATGATGATGATGATTATAATGATGATGATGATGATCATCATCATCATTAATATCTTCGTCATCATCATCACCATCAGCATCATAATCACCTTCATCATCATCTTCTTCGTCATCATCATCATCATAATCATTATCATCATCATCATCACCAACGTTATTAAAATCCTCATCATCTATCTTATCATCATCACCATCTTCGTCATCATGATCATTATCATCATTATGATCATGATCATCAACATCATCATCATTATTATCATCAGCACCATCACCATCATCATTATCATCATCGTTATCATCACCAACATTATCATCACCATCATCATTATCGTCATCATCATCATCGTCATCATCATCATCAACAACATCATCTTCAGCATCACTGATATCTTCTTCATCGTCATCAGCATCATCGTCATCATAATCACAATCAACATCATTAAAATCATCAAAATCTTCATTATCAACATCAACATCAACAACATCATCATCATCAACATCATCATCATCATCATCATCATCGTCACCATCATCATCTTCATCATCACAATCATGTCCAACATTATCATCGTCATCTTCATGAACATCTTCATCATCATCATCATTATCATCATAAACTTCATCATCAACTTCATCACCATGAACATCATAATCATCATCATTATCTTATGCATTATCATCGTCATCATAATCATATTCATGATCATCACAGTTCTCATCTTAACGGTCATTGTCGTCATGCTCGTCATCATCATAATCAACATCATCATCATTATAAATATAATTCTCATTACCATCATCAACAGCAGCATCAAAATCCTCATCGTGATTATCATCATCATCATCATCATCATTTTCATCATCATCATGATCATCATCCCTAACATCATCATCATCATCATCATCATCATAAACATCATCAATATCACCATCATCGACAGCATCATCATCATCATCATCCTCATCATCATCACGATCATCATGATGTGCATGATGATGATGATGATCATCATCATTATTTTCAACAACATCTTCATCATCATCATCATTATTACCATCATCATCATAATAACCATCATCATCAACATCATCATCATCATCATCATCATCATGATCATCATCATCATCATCGTCATAAATATCATCATCATCATCATCACCAACATCATAATAATCCTCATCATCATCATCGTCATCATCATTTTCGTCGTCATCATCATCGTCTTCATCGTCTTCATCATCATAATCAACATCATCATCAGTATCATTGACATCGTCATCATCGTCATCAGCATCATCGTCATCATATTCATCATCAACATTATTATCATCATCATCTTCTTCATTATCATCATCATCTTCACCAACATCAACATCATCATCGAAGAAGCTCATTCACCAACTAGCAGAAGTGAGTATATCTTGTGGGTAGGTGGACTCTGGCTGTTGAGGTAAATTTTCTAAGTTGTTATGCAACCAGGCAGCAAATCGCTTCCGCTTGTTTAGCAGTGTCACATGTGAACGCTAATTGTTGCCATCATTCACACTGAATGGTTTGTCTTTGACCCATTCTAAACAGGTCTTTGGTACACTTCACAAAACACTGAATCAGATTCTCGTTTATTGTTACGTATTCTGGCCCAAAGGCACACCGAATTGGGAAAACATGGTTCAAAGGATGTGTAAGATGCTACCTTAAAACGGGAGTGGCTACTTACATAAAACAAAGCGTTCCGGAATCGCCTAGGTACCGTGCCAAAAACATGTGTCAAGGCTAGAAAGCGAATAAGGTGCCTTGCCCAATATCAGCAAGCTACAGTCACACAGAAACCCAGAGAGTGTACTGCATCTGTTATTACAGAATTTTCCATCATTCGTTAGAACTTCCTTTTATTAAAGTTAAAGCAACCGAAATCTTGTTCAGAGGCTTATACCGAAACTACTGTACATAGTAATACCTATAAAAACTTGGGGATTGTGAAAACTTAGTTCCATAATATACTGCTGGGGCACATGATCATCATCATCATCATACTCATCATCATCACGATCATCATGATGTACATGATGATGATGATCATCATCATCATTATCTTCAACAACATCTTCATCATCATTATCATTATTACCATCATCATCATAATAACCATCATCATCAACATCATCATCATCATCATAATCATCATCATCAATATCATCATCATCGTCATCATGATAATCCTCTGCATTATCATCATCATCACTATCATCAACATCATCATCGTCAACTTCAGCATCTT
The DNA here is from genome assembly GCA_008360955.1 of Fasciolopsis buskii. Taxonomy (NCBI): domain Eukaryota; kingdom Metazoa; phylum Platyhelminthes; class Trematoda; order Plagiorchiida; family Fasciolidae; genus Fasciolopsis; species Fasciolopsis buskii. Next base: position 10,792 of record LUCM01009742.1, on the reverse strand, counting down.
CATCAACATCATCAGCACCATCATCA
>LUCM01009740.1:25119-48649 GCA_008360955.1 Fasciolopsis buskii | reverse complement strand
TGCGTTCGTTTGCCTTTCAAAGGTGACACCGAAGCGGAAATTATCCAACGGAGACTGTCAAGTACAATCAGTGGAACATTCTTTGCTGCACAGTTAAAAACTGTATTCACATCCAAACCGATCATGTGTTTCCAACTAAAGGACAGACTGCCAGATTCTGCAGCCTCATTCTGTGTGTATTCATTCACCTGCTCCTGTGGGACCAGGTATATTGGCCGCACGACCAGGCGTCTCTCCGATCGCGTTCGAGAACACCTCCCGGCTTGGTTGAGCACAGGAACAATTAAGGCAATCACTAGCGCGGTGTATTCACACCTTGTCGAGTCAAACCACTCAGTGAATGTGACAAGTGCTTTTCGCGCCATCTACAAAGTTAGGAGCGGACAATCAAGAACTGTCAAGTGTCGCATCTTGAACACAGCCGAACCCGTATCTATCCGTTTGTGTAACCCCCCTCTATGCACTCAGAAACAATTTGTCCAGACTCTTAAACTTCCTTGATCCACTTGTCATTATCCGACAGGTGGTTTACAACTTGATCGTGTGACAAATTGATCAATTGCACATACACATAGACACATTCTTAGAGGTGTGAACTGATGTGACGGCAAACCGACAATTTCCCTTTTACCATCTGCAGACCATATTTAATGTTATGTATTGGCAGGAATACGAATAACTGAAAACGAGCATGTTCGCCACGTTGTGTTGTTTTTGGTAAAATCAAACGGCGTTAGCATGTTCAATCAGTAGTTCGGTGAAAGTTCGGAGGGGCCAACAGTGGGGCTGATAGATTGTGCGTCTGCGCACACAATGGCAATTTATACTACCGACCAATATGGTTTGAAAAAAGGCTAATATTCTCAAGGTAATTTTTCGTAAATTACCTGAAAGTTTTCGATCAGAGTTAAGCTGCTGATGTGCTATCGATGATACCGGGTGTCTGCTATTCGTTTTCTGTCCAGTCTAAGAATTAGTTTCTCCAGCCATCTGGACGCATGTTCCTCCGTTTGTTTTCCGAGGCACGATTTTGTTCTGCTTATGTATGACCCACAGCCAGAAACAACTTAATAAATTATAAGAGATCCATTTAGATCGAGCAATTTTGTCGAATGAGTTTAATATTCTGTCTCACGGTGGTGCGTAGACCGTTCAGTTCATCGCCAAGTACGTACTTTTTAGTCCACACAAGGTTTTGTTTGATTCGGTTGATCACTCTTGATCATATTTGAGTGATAGCTCAACCAAGATTCGCTTTCTTGCATATTGACTACTTTTGCCTTAGGTATCCATTTTGTGAATGTGAATAAGACCAACGGTTATCTGTTTCCCGTGAGAATTTGTATTTATAACTCTTCCACGATCTGCAACTGGAAAGTACTACAAGTGGTTCAGGCTCTGGAAAAAATTGTCTTTCGCAGACCGCACTTGTAGACGACAGGTGGGAAACTGGAAAACGGAATATATTGATCACTCCGAATTGCTGTGCCATAGATAATCCCTCGTATTTTTCCGTTTTGCACGTGGTAGCCATTAGTGGACTAAAACCACTACTTTATGCACAAAAAAATGGTGGCTTACAATGAGTGCCCGCCGTGATGTTACTCGCTGTTTACATTGTACGATGTGCTGCCTCTGACAAAACTGCATGTTTTCACCGTGTTGTTGTGAGCTCTCTATTTTTAGTCAGAATCTGGGATCAGACGAAAATTGTCTGAGAATCTCTGAAGAGAATTTTGTACCAGTCAAATGTTCGCATCCCTAATGTGTGCAATGGAGAGTCAATAGGCAGCAAAACCTCTCTAAATCGAAGGACCAATTGCGAAATGATGACTGGGCGAATTGGAGTGGTTTATCAAATAGGGTGTGGTAAACACGAAAATAGCCAGACAATGCAATTGATCAAGGCTAGTGTCATGATTAACGAGGCTGTCATAGTAAACTTGAAGAAAATGCATCTGTCTCGAAAATAGCAAAGAACGTTTCGTGATAAGTTTAGCGTCTTATTCCGTGACTTGGATCTGTTGGAATGCTGCTTACTGTCGTAAATAGATCTGTATGGTAAGGCAGAGGGAGTATGCGGGAAATCATGCACAAAACTCAGTGCACAAATTTGCCAGTGCAGGGTATGCATTATTTTCGGCACGTCAGAACAGGATCTCAAAATACCAACAGATAGCGGTTGCTAATAGTCCTGACTTCATTCTAAATGGTTTAGATGTATTTGAGGGAAAGAAATTTTATACGAACCGTTGTGAAACGATAGGAACTGTCCCTTGATAATCGGGTGGTTCTGAATCTCACAGACTTTTGCTCAGCAGTTACATCGGGGTTCTTAAACGGGAAGGCCGCTCCATTCAAGATGGATTTGAGTAATTTGTACTAAACCTCAGAGAATACGATATTCTGGTCGTCATATCACTTTTCATTTGCGAGCATATTTTTGTTTCAAGGAAGCCATCAGTGAAAGTTACATATTTTGTGATGAAACCGCAAAGTGGTTGCGTAATCCACTTAGCGGTTTGGGAAATTTTTGTCACGCAGTGTGTTTCGACAGCTGTCTGTGGGTGTTCCGGTGAGATAAATTAAAGTGATATGTATAGCGAATTTTGGTTATATAATATGAAATAATATGAAAGGGCTTGCAGGTGCTTTTGTGCAATTTCCACGGTGATATGCTCCATATATACGTTCTGTCACTAGGACTAGGACCCTCGACCGTTATAACTACACAGTTTGTGGGCTGCGGTTTTCTAACGTAGCTTATTGGAAATAGATGAGACTACCTTGGCTGGGGCGTACGGACTCCCTAGTGGACACTGGCTGCTTTCAAAACACTAGGTCGGCAAATCCACTGCAACAATATTAGCTGTGCCAGAGACAATTAAATATGGGGATAAAGCAATGCGAACATCCGCACCAGCGAAATTCGTCTCTCGAACTTCCCCGAGCTCTCCTGGTTCCTTCGCGTTGGTTTGAGCGTTGATGCTGTACATCGAATCTTTTGAAAGTCGCATCAAGTACTTTGCTACTAAAATTTTGTTAGTGCCATTCTGATTACATTCAGGTACTCTATGCAAGGGACATAAATTGCCCTGGCCACCTTCCCATGGTACTAAGTGTTCGACCGTTTTCGTATGAACCAATTAGGCTGACTCGACCGGATAGACAGGTTTCTATACAAGTGTTACTCGAACAAGGATAACATGATTCTATCGGATTTCTGTTTGAGAATTTTGCAGATCTAACTTCCGAATATCTGTTATACACAGACAAGAGTACCAAAGAAACAGTTGATACGTTAAAACCAGTATTCAGTGTGTTGGTAGTTGCAAACTGATTGAGGTCAGTTAGAAAAAAGACGGTTTTCTATAATTTCTTCCGTCGGTCACATTGGTGAACCATTCGGTCCATTAACTTCTAGCAAACAGTTAAATTGTATAGGTAAGAATTTCTTCGACCTTAGATAGCCTGTTCAATACAACGTCCTCATGGAACAAGGAAAAACAGAAATGTGATTACGAGAGACGATATTACCCGTTTTATGATGAACTGGACGATGTAGGAATGGTGTTGTAGAAATTGAAATGCGCAATCCTAGCGAAAGTGCTTACATGGCTTTTTGGCTCAGAATACTGTGTTGGAGAAACCTGTGAGGCATCGAAGCTTGTTCAAAACAAACTAGCATAAACATGACTGCATTATACCGCTGCCAAATCGCCTGTAAACGAAAGACTTTACTTACATTTGGCTTTCTTCAGATACTCGGTACCGGGATCCAAGGTGCACGTGAAATCCTTTACGCCTAGTCCTACTCCTGTACATGTAATTGTAGTGTTTACAAGATTTCTTTCTGCATCGCGATTCATACCATTTTATAAACAAAGATTCCTTGTTTCAATTGGTAATTGGTAAATTATCTGTTAAGTGTACTAAATATTTCCATTAATTTTTGTTCGTGAACAGAACTATTGAGAAAAGAACAAATTTCACGGTCAGGAAACAAGGCCCATGATGCTCTTAGTTCAAGTCAACTAACAACGAGGAAAAGCTCTTCAGAGTACCATTAGGGTAAGGGATTATTACCGATCGCGTAAACAAAATTCATCATTACCATTTAATTCTAAAATGGCCGATGCATGGAATCAGGTACGTTGTAGACGAAACTCCCCTCTAAACAGAAAATATTTAACAGCCCAACTCAGCATTTTACAAACAGCTGGAAGCCTAGAATTTTATTGCTGCTCTGTCGGTCACATTGATCTTACATGCTGCTGCACTTATGGGGATTGGTATTATTACGGTACTTGGAAATCGCGGCGAAATGTATGATCAGTTGGATAACATCGTCTCTTCCTTCTGTTTCGGTACGTTGCATTGACGAAGATGAACGACCAGACAATAGTGAAGGATAGTGCAGCAATTTGAAAGACCGAAACGTAATTTTACTTTTTCGGAAGGTTATTCCATCCTTATCCTAGTAAGGCACTTTTGACAAATTTTTTTCTGGGGATTCCGTCTTCTCTCCGTTGGCTGATATTTGGCGCGAAAATGATGTATTTGTATGATAAATTTATGCAAGCCCTATATCCACGTTCTAGAAATGGAGAAAAACAAACGAAACTTAGAAAGACTTGTGCCGAATTTATACGAGAATGAAAAGGAGGAAAACCATTAACCAGTTTTCCGTTGCTTTTTCTATGCATGTAGCTCATTACTCGGGCCAGATGGAATGCCTTAGGTTTTTTGTGCAGAATCCTTCCGAGCCAAGATTCAGGTCGAGTGGATGAGTGCAATTAGCCAAGGGATATGTCACTATCTAAAGTCTGAGCTGATTCTTATTCTTTCCAGTGGGATGGTGGATTTGATATACTAGAAAAGACATCATGACAGAAGTATGAAACAAGACTACTCTGACGTCCTGATGCGGAAAGCAAATTAAAATTACGAATGGGTAATACAGTTGAGCCGAAAGAACACTGATGAACTACTTCATAAATAATTGCCCATGGTATTCAAAAACATCCGAATTTTATTACATGAAAATGTGAAACTCGAAGCATACAGATACATTGTCAAATGTGCGATTCCCGTTTTGGATTGGTATCTATGCTGGCATGCATTTACTGACGGCATCTACATAGTGGTTTTTATAACCCTTCAAGTTCAAATTCCAAATGCGAAATTCAGCAAGAAATTAGGGAACAGTTATCGTGATATGGGTCGTCCAACTGAAATCGTGCGATAATTCAATTAGCGCTTGTTCAACCGATTTCCACTATCCAATACTCAAGGCCAAAAGAACCATTCCACCATATTGTGCCAACGATACCAAGACAATGATGTTTAAATACCAAGTATCTTCGCCCATTCTTGCTCTAATATCCATGTTTCTGAGCGGCATAGCAGGACTGACCTTACTCCTGGTGCGTAAACTTGGCCTTTGATCGATAATCGGATATCACGCCTGTGCCACAGATGTCTCATATTGGCAGACATCAAAGAAAACATTTGCTTGGGCAACGAAACTTCGTCCACTGTGGGACCACTAAGTAAGAAACGTATCCACCTCCCTCAACCCTCCTTCAGACTTAAAGTTTGGCTTCGAACCACTTCGGTTCTGCAGTAGGATTTTGCACTTTGATAATGCAAAGTGAATCCAAAATACTACTACATTGTCGGTTAAGCGGTCGGAGATGTAAGGTGAAGCCAAGATCTGGTGCATCAAGCAATCTATCTGTTTCGTTTTGATGAGCCATTCAACGGCGGGAAGACATTCCGTCTGAAATACAGGACTGCTGGACAGGCCCGTTTGCACTCAGGTAAATGACGCACGGGCTAAAGACCTGAGTGACTGCAAACCAAGAAACTAGGGCATCAGCCGCTTGCCCTAGTTACAGAACGAGGAAAATGTGATCTAAATTGCGACAAGTTCGGAAGCCAACGGAGATACCGTTCAAATAAATGACCGAAAAATAATCAATGAGCCTGAGAGCTGGAGGGCAGCCGGTAATGTCCGCTGTCCTGTGTTGACCTAGGTAAGCCGTCTGATTATGATAAATAAAGGAAATTCGTGTTGATCGGCTATAGGCCATATGATTATTCTCTCACAATTATGCGAGGCAGGATTAAATCGGAATCGAAACGGCCAGCAGAAGCCGTTAGAGTTAGCGCCAACGAGTACCAGCTTTTAAAACAGGACAACCCGCAGCCCGTGAGTCTTCACTCAGACACCCAACTGTACGCCTGAGCAAATATCAGTATCATTATTCCCGCTTGAGGCTACGGCTGTGTTCATAACCATTTCAGTTAAAAGTTGAGAAAAAAGAGAGGAAGGGTGTAACTCCAGTAAACAATGCTTTCAATAATGAATTCGGGCGAATGTTAGTATTAAGCACGAGCGTGGTTTCGGGTATTTGTAGAAAAAAGTTTATTTCCCTGGAACGCCATTCGGCGAGAGTCAGCGCTATGAGGCTGCACGGCCGACCAAGTCAAAAGTCGTTCTCAGATAAGAAGGCAGAAATTGCTCCTTTGTGAAAGTTTTATGTCGAGATTTGATGCAAAATGGAGATCTGGTTAATTCAACCCAGTCTAGGCTGGAAATAGGTTTGGTCCTTGCGCGTAAGCTCTTCACGGGCACCAGAAAACCAGTAGCGAATAATGCCCACGCGGAGTTTGGATTCAGTGTTTGCCAAACTAATTCCTCCCTGATTTCCATATGGGGATGTATTACCTTTGTTGCAAATTGGCACTGGTACCGACCAACACAAATCCCTAGGTGTCCATTTCTTTTCCCAAGTCGATCTTGGAGGCTTACGAGACGCTGAGTACCCTCTATTCAGCTGAATAGCAGAGAAGGAAAGCCAATACTGTAGATGTTAACATTTCATATTATTCTTTTCCATTGCTTATGTAAAATAGTTTGTGAATTATATATAATATTCCGTTATAAACTGCAGTAAACGGGTACAGGCCTTAAATTTAACACTGTGGTAAACGCCGAGTCTGTGTTAATAGCTTTTGTGTACAAAGAACTGGGTTACGTAATCGGATTAGCATTGCTTCACTGAAGGCTAAAATCTTCCGGTCAGTTTTGCTTAACAAAGATTTAAAACATGAAGTAGGTTCAATTTTGTTTGGTTGTTTTCCAATCTTTCGCTAGTGATGACCCCGGGTAACGTAAGCGGTTGGAAAGAGTAATGCGAAATGTTAACAGCCCGCATTGTCGGTCTTCTTAGAGGTTTTTCTAACTCTAGTACTAAAATTTCTCCATTATCTTTGAAAAAGTACGTCAGCAATCAGCAGTCTTGTCTTTTAGGACAGTCTATCCCTCTGATGACCGCCTCCAATGGAGGACTGGTATCTGATATCTATCTTCATTGTTTAGTTTATGGGTAGTAGTCGGAAGTGCAGTGTGAGAGTAGGCCAAATAAACTGCTCCCTAATGTGTTCTGCCCAACTTTGTAGGCTACATGCCTGAGAGTGAACCAGTTAACTGTTGGATCTCTTGGTCCTCTCCCTTAGACTGGCTTTTGTGAACTGTTACTCCTAATATTGCCGATGGTCGCAACATTCCCCTATTCCCATTCCACCATTGCTGACATCTCAGGCAATTGCGCATCTTGCTGTCTGGGGCATTCGGAGGGACGGATCTGGGACGTTCTAGCAGGGCAACTGACATCAAAGATATTCAGTGTTCATGTGGTCCACATAGCCCTGCATAACTTCTGCCACTGCGTGCAAGACACCTTTGGACTGTTACTAATGTTTGCTTGCATTCTGGACATTTGGTTGTGTCAATAACCTCGTTGGAATTTCCAAGTGAAACTCAATTCGGTGATTATTGTCTAGAATCAGCTGTGCAGGGCAAGTGGTTTTCGTGCGAGTGCAACCACAAACCATGTGCAGACAATAGCAAACATGTATCAAATCGTGATCTAAGTTCACGGGTGCAGGCCAGAATAATTAACAGTCGGTAACCGATCCACGTCACCTGCAATGCAATTAATCTGAGTCCACCACTTGAAGGTAAAGGACAACGCTTAGTGAGCCGACGTTGCTTTTCCTGGCAAAAGATTGTGCTCATCGGAAAAAAATTGAATGAAGTGATGTCTGATTTCGGTCTGACTAGCTGGGATAGTGAATAGGCCTCCAATGTGCCGCTGTTTCTCAAACAGTCGGATTGTTCACCGAAATTACAAATAAATGCAGGCTTCGAATTAATCAAAACAAGTCAGGTAGAACTCGTCTTTAGCTTCATGAGAGCTGCAGCTCTTCGAAGTCTTAGCCGACACGACACGCAAATATCAACGTTTTAGTCGGTTGCCGTTGACGCACAAGGGACATTTCGACCAAACTGTACACACTAATGTTAATTGGGATCCTGTATAACACTGTATCTCGGATCCCGTACTCAAGGCGAATCCAGCGCCAGATTTTAAAACCATATCACGCGACACTCGAAAAGTGAGACAAACAAAGGGGATTGCATCTAGATTGCGAAAAATAAGTATGGATGTGGGGTCGTGTAATCGCATTTTGGGGAAGCAGAGTACATCTACATAGAAATTTCAAGCTTTCCAAAATCTGGTTTGTTGTACCAACGTTGCAAGCGGCCAAGTGAAATAAATCCTTTGGCTCATGCAGTTTGTTCAGCATATTTCTTGATCCATCACAGCGAGACTGCATTCTGACTTAATATGATGGCTTGCATGGTCCCATGGTCCAACAAGCTATACAGGATGGCTTATCTCAAGCCGAAGATCCAGTCACGCCCAGGAGGTCAATGGATGGACGCCTGGCGAAGTAGTCTCATGGTTATCCGGGTTTGGGGTGAATCTGAGAAGGTGACTCAATCGAAAAGAATAATTAATCAAATACATGGACTTCCACTCAGTCACTCCTCGCTGCTTGGCTTATATATTTTTGTTAGAACCAAAACTTTTGGTTGGGAATTTAATCGTTTTCTTGCTTGGTGCCTGGACGCCCTAGTAGCATTCGCTCAAAAAACCGAAGTGAACAGAACAAACAACGAATTCCATACTACATTGGTTGTCGGGTAGGGTAATCAAGACCAAATTACCCATTGTTTCTAGTACGATAGGTAGTGATAGAAATGAATCTGCTTTGTTTCCGTGCTGTGTTAACGCGTACTGCTAAGTAGATGTGACTTTTGAGCCAAAGGCAAAGGGTCCGGTTAGTGTTTAAAAGGAAGCCATGGTGTAGGCAGCTGCGAATTATCGATCACTCAAAAGCCCCCAGCATACTTTCTGCAGGACACCTTTCTTACTCCCGTACTTCTGACGTAAAGACTATGCAATATACCGCTAAGATTTGCAGATCAACGAATTTATCTGTTGGCAACATTAATAGAAGGGGAAGAAATAGTTTGCAACCATTAGTTAAAGCTGGGCGTTTACTTTGCTTGGCTGCTTTTACTGTCTAAACGATCAGGCAAATGAAGCAACAAGCTGCTCTAGCTAGAATGTATGGGACTTTAAAATAGATGTATGCTTTATCTCCGAAACGCGCATACAGGATGCTAATTTCTTGACCAACATCCGTTTGAGTGTTGTGCGGCTGAACGGATATATACGTGTTCCAAAGCAGCTGACCGAAACGTTTTTGTTTGTTCATCGTATCTGTGTATGCGCCCGCTGATTAAAACTTCCCTGATGTGAAGGCCAAGTTCTACTGGGAGTTATCTCGATTACTCCGTGGTGTGCATTCAATGGGCGTTGTGATGGTTGGTGGTGATTTTAACGCTCAATTTGGATACTTAGCGAACTCGGAACGGCACTTCGGAGGTTGATTTCCTTTTACAGCCGATCGAACCAGTAATGGAGTTTGTTCTAACCACAGGCTAGTTTTGGTGAACATCAATTATTGTCATGGAAAGTGACATCGGTTCACCTGGTGCCCCCTTCGCCTTCACAACATTGATCACGTCATCGGTCACCGATGGCGTAATTAAGCAAGGATTGATAGTCATTTTGGTTCACACCTGTGGACGCAGACCATGCGTTGGTCTGAGCTCCCTTCTGTTTGCTTCTAGTCTGTGGTCACACTAGCACAAAATCCACTCCTCCGGCACAGATGCTTCCAAACGATAACCGTCGACTGCAATTCCAACCGGAACTCTCAGTTCGGTTTTGATTTCACCGAAATGTTCAGGGCCCGAGCGAACAATGGAAACCGGTCAAAGAAGCCCTACATTCAGCGGCAACTGCCGCACAGGCCTCCTTGTCACAAACCCTAGAAACATTGTGTACTGTTGACTTTGGTTGGACTGTTAGATGCTCGCAGATCCGTCTCCCCGAATGTAACATACAATGCGACGCGTAGACCCCTGAGACGTTAAATGACCAGGAGATTGATAAATGGTGGATGCGAAAGTCTGGGGGAATGGAACTGCTGCTCTTGAAAATAGTCACAACCTTGACGGACCGATTAAAAATACTGGCCCAGGGAAACCAAGCTTCAGTGAAGTAATTCGGGAATCCGATTACATTGATTCACTCCCAGGGGCATCGGCTGGCGCTTTGAGTAGAACACTAGGGTGCAGTTTAGTTGGCCCACAGCCACAGTAAGCTTTCCAGTTGTGCTTGCAAGTGAACTAGTTTAAGTGGATATCGGCCCTCCGTCGGGGTGGGGGTGATGTAGAAGTTAGTTTTCTTCAAAGGTTTAAGGTAGCTGGGCCAAATGGGCTGTCGCCACACTTCTTTAAGGATGATGGCGAGTTGTTATCATTGGAGTTAACGAAACTCCTGAGATAAATCTGGGAAAGGATAGTGATTGCGAAGAACTGGTTTGAATCGGTAATTGGCTCGATTTACAGGAAAGTTGGTAGATCCTCATGTCAGAGGATTTAGTTTAGTATGCGTCACATTTACACTGCTCGCATGTCTTATCCTCTGCCGACCATCTGGTACGCGCGAAAGGTGTATTTCTGGGAATCAGGCATGCGAGTCCTCACGCTACGTCAGGATTCACTCACTGAAAGTCGGGGAAAGATCGAAATGAAGAAGGAGTCAATTGATCAAACGAAGCTAGATAATCTGATTGAAGAACATAAGTTTTTTAATGTTCCAGATGCATAGCCAAGTTGACAGTACAATCATATTTTTTGCAAGTTTCTTATTTTTTAAGAGAAGGGACCAAAGTCACGACAGGTATAAAAGGGATTTTGCGGTTATCGTTATGCTTATGATCTCAGGTAAAATGTTGCTAGTTTTTTCTTCAAATTTAGTTATTCATTTCACCCTCTGAGTCGACTGACAATCCGATTAATCCATCGGAATTTAATTTAATTTTCCTGATGAAATGCGTTTCAAAAACGACTGGATCATTAGTAATCTCGAGAAACTACTTTCCTCAGTGATAATTTTATTTCGATCAGTAGACCAAATTTAGGCAGTTACCTGTCAAAATCGGCCACCTTTGTGATTCTAAAAACAAGCTGTCTGGCTTTCTAAACCTATATCCCGTTTGCTGTGATTGTGCTTCATTTGTACTTGCCAGTGTCAAATGCACAGAATTATTACAATCGCTTTTTGCATTGCTAACAGACTTACAAGGAAATGACAATAAAGTAGCGTGGACAGCACCGTTTCAACAGGTGGAGTACAACTATGGTCTTTTTAATTGGTCATTCTTACAAATCCGTTTCAATGAATCGTAATGGTCTGAGGACAGGTGAGATTTTTGTTTCCCATTATTCCATACTCTGCAGTTTGAATATGAAATAGAATTGCGAATAAAAGTTACGTTCGATGACCTCATAGTCTAATTTTGTAGAGGTAAGCACTTGTTTTCCCTTTGCTAACCGTTAGAGTTCATTTCAATACAAAACCAAGCTTGCCGCCGGCAGCTTAGAATGAATGCACGACCAAACCCTTGTAATCTGTGTATTACTGGGTTGTTATAGCAGTATTCATGCATAGTCATTTTATTATCGTTTAAATCTCATTCCTGCTAGGGTGTTGGCATTTTTTTATTCAGATTCGAATTTACAGCTACCAACTCTTAGGAGTTCACCTGGTGGAGCAAAATGATCGACATAGGATGTTTAGTGGTGGTCGAAACCAAACACAGAAACAAGTAGGCTTTGAAGGATTTTTTTATTTCACTTCATAGACAACAAAACTTGATTGGTTTTAAACAAATATCGAATTATTATCAATATGTATCTGTATATATATGGACTAGTATCTCAAGATTTCTCGACGTTCGTAAAACCGACGAGCAGGTCCTGGTACTCGTTCGTCATAATTTTTGTCATAATTGTAATCTCTTCTCTCCGGTTTACGATATCTGAATAATTTTGCATCCCATTCGTCCTTCTTTGCCGGTACGGGAATTCGTAATTGTTGCACTGTCCGTCGGATTATTGTGTACTCAATCTTTGGTTTCGACAAATACGCATGTTTGAGTCCGTAACTATGTGTGGACTTGATGGGCACAAGTGTCGGTCGCATTTCTCGCACAGATATATAGTTTACAGGGGTCCCGTAGGGATTGTATGTTCCACTAAATTTGCGATATATTGGAGCTATCTCCGGAGTATTGTCATCGTAATAGCCATACTGTGCGGTTGGGGACAAAAAGCTGAATCCGGTCACCGCGAACAAGGAATGACCAGACAAAAGAAATAGCACAGCAGTGAAAATACTCTGCCGGGACATGTCAAGTGTGTTCAGCACGAAGAAAGAAATTTGTGATAATTTATGTCGTGCGCGGAAACCGGTTTCTCAGCTTGCACTCATATGCAAAGAACTTCGTTCATTTATCTATCGATCCATTCACCCTTTTGTTAGTTTGCCTGCTCCATCGACCTGATTGTGGATTGGTTCAAGTGCATCCATCTGCGCGTCTGGCATTTTGCATTCATGGGAGCATATTTGTTGACAGTTGGAAACAGTCTGCTTGTTTTACTCCCAAACGCAATGAGTGCAAATATTGTGCGCAAATTGGCTTGATATCCAATTCCTCCCGGGTGATGTGAGTTGCGAAATTGCAGTAGAGTTAGTTCTAGGTGGACTAAAGTAATCACAGTATGGTGACTGTTGTTTTACTCCAGGGAGTAAATAGGGCACACGCGTAAATTCGCTTCCGTTCCCACTGGCTTTATAAAGTTGGCCATGCTTGAAAAACAAGATAAAAATGTTTAGTTGTGTTTCTGACAGACGCCATTCGCAATAAGTGCCGTTTTTGTAAAAACGGAGGCAGTATTAAGTGATGGAAAAAAGACGGAGCTAAAAGTCCGAAGATCTCGCTGGATTTTTGTTTGAGGTTTTCGTTGTGCATTATGCCTGCATGAAATTAAATGCTAATGATTCCTAACAAGAATGAAACGGCTGTACAGTGCTTCCATGGTTTCTTTATAATGAGTTAAGCGATGATATCACATGGTGAATTATTTAATGAAATTAAATTGATGCAGCGTACACTTAAATACACTCCATTGATCAGGTTTCAATAGCAAGTGAAAGAAAATTTAAAGGGAATGCATATATGGGGTCCGTCGCGTATTTTCTTATGTCAACAAAAGCTGATTATTTCCCAAATGATTCATTGTGCAATGCCAATTCCAAGTCGCCATTGGAAATCAGCTTGCTCAGTATATTAGCTGAGTTTCAACTTGCAGTCGTCGTTCGTCTCGACCTCATGTTCCGTTTCCGGCGCGACGAGTTTGAATTGATGATGATCCTTAATAATAGTGAAGGACCTACACCGTGCTTCCATGGTCCTTAATGGTAAGTTATGTTTCCATCTACGAAAGCCGCCTTTGTTGCTTCGCGTACGTTTCTACGACAACGTATTCACGAGTGTACAGTAAATATACGTGCTTCAGGCTAAGGATTATAGACGACTGTCTGAATCATTTTGTCCCAGCGGAATTCCTCGAACAAGTTCGAACAACGACGACTACATACGTTTAAAACATGCCAAACAAGACAGAAACGCAAGTTCGCAAAATTAACCTCGCAAAACACGACCGAAGACGGATCAAATTCAAGGTCAGAAAATCTACAATAATGAACACCAAAAATATCGTAGTGAACATATTCAGCAGACCGTTGACATCAACAGAGTTTCAATTGCTGCAAAAAGGTCTGAATTTCAATCTCCAGAGAAAACCGCTGATGGTCGAAGAAGCTGTGCCAACACTGCAGCATGCTTCATCGAACCTTACGGAAGAAAACGCCAGTCAGGCTAGGCTGAGGATATGTAATTAAAAGAACCAACTGCCAATTACATCAGATATCAAAGTAAAAGAAAGGAAAGCACTGGCGAACCTAAAACAAGATCCACATCGCAAAAGCAGACAAAAGGAATGTTACAGTTATTCTCAACAAATTGGATTATGAGTCAAAGGTCGCCGAGTACCTGCGGGATGGACCGTATGAGAAAATAGAAAAGAAGAAAGTGAATGCATCACTCAATAAATCAAAGGCCCATGCAAACAAGTACCTATCTGGCTTGAAGGGAAATCTCGGGAAGTCTCTGTGGTTCTCATTAATACCAAAAGCAAACAGGCCTGGGAGATTTCACGGCTTACCAAAAATCCACAAACCCGACATACCCATTCGTCTAATTGTAAACTGCACTTCTTATGGAATGTACAAACTGGCAACATATTTCAGTAGAATATTAAAACTCTATCTGAATATAGTAGTAAGTCATTTCAATGACCCCTTCGAGTTTGCCCATATGCTGGAAGACTTCGAACTAGAAAACGATGAAGTTGCTGTGAGTTTTGACGTGGTCTCTTTATAGACGGGTGTGCCCATTAAAGACGGTCTTCACTATTTACATTCATTGATAACATTAGACTCTTCCTTAGAAGAGCGAACTGTACTAGCTTCAGCCGAAATTATCAGGGGTATAGAACTTTGCCTCATGTCAACAATTCACGTTCAAACATGAGGTGTACCGGCAAACGGATGGTATGGCACTGGGATCACCCATATCCCCCATTGTAGCAAACCTTTTCCTACATTCAGTTGAATCAAAAGTCCTAATGGAATTTATTCACCCCCACGCTTGTACGTACGGTATGTCGAGTATATATTTGCAATCATCAAATCGGAACAAAAAGATAGTTTCCTCCAAGCTCTCAATTAGCAATGTAGATCCACTAAGTTCACAATGGAGTCAGAAGGCACCAGTAGAGTCATCGGCTTCTTAGATTGTCGACTGATAGTTAATGACTCACAACACTTCAACATTGGCATTCAGAAAATCCACACACTGGGATAAGTATTTGGAGTTCAATTCAGCTCATCCATAATGCGTGAAACGGACACTTATTTCCTCGCTAGCGAACCGAGTTAAAAAGCTATGCAGTGATGATACCGACCGTAAAGACGAACTAAGACATCTAGAAGACATCTTGCAAGACAATCATTATCCGCCACGCCTCATAAGAAAACTAAAAAGTTGCATGTCACCAACCAAGACGAAGAAAGAAAAGAAAACAGCCTCGGTCGGAATTCCGTACAGATCGGGTACTTCGGAAGCAATAAGAGGGGTCCTCAATGACTTTTATATTCACGCTTTTTTCCGGTGGATAATAAGAAAAGCGCCACTTGTCAAAGGCTAAAGATCAAGTGGGTGGCCAAGACCAAGACAACTGCATCCACAAGATCATTTGCAAGGAATGCCCAGCATAATATATTGGGCAAACCAACAGACAACTGATGACACGGATAACAGAACACAGAGGGAAAGAAAATTGCAGACCTTCGGATAAGGCAACCTTATCAAAACTTGAGTGCGATTCAGCCATCGTTCTGCATGCCATAACAGAGGGACATAACATAGATTATGAAAACACAAAAGTACTCCAACGTGGACTCAGAACCTGCACTGAACTTAAATTTGGCGAGGCTCTGGCGATAAGCACCGCGTCAATCGGAATGACGTAGCAAAGATTTCGGAGACATGGACAGCCCTAACATCTTTGAGAAACAAAACATTCAAATGGTCACCATGTTGGTCGACCTCACCACCACGGCGGCGCATTATGTGAAGGACAACTAATCTCTCACCCGACCCGCAGTTCAAAGTACACACACTCAAAAACAGACAACTAAACATCAGTTGACATGTGAACGTTCCCACAGTCATCTGATTGTAAAACTCGCCTTGAGAAAGACTACCCACGGTGGTCGAAACCTTGACGCATTACATCTACCAATAACACTGTGGTATTAACATAATATCATTCAGAATTAAGTTATGCTCCCACTGCATGATGATTCATCTGGAATCTCCTGCTGCATCAAACTAAATGTCTGTAAATGTGAATTGTGCGAAGTGAGGATTCCACTGTGCATGCGTTATTGGTGAGACAGGATTTTGCGACTTCCCCTTTCGAGCTTATTGTGAAATTCGAATTCCGTCCTCATTACAGATTCTCTTGCAAACTGGGGTTTTCCCCTTACAAACTGACAATGACAGCCAATTGCGTCCCTTAAGGGATTATGAAAAATTAGAACTGGTGCGTTAAGGGTGACAATTATTGCTCAATAGTGAAGTGGATTGCAATGGAGTTGGATTTTATGATTAACAGATGAATGGTCCGAGTAGAATAAGAAACAATGAGAAAAGATTGGATAGTGGCCGGGAAACCTGTCCACAAATGAGCTTCGGATATCCATCACGTACGAAAGCACTATGTAAGGTGAACAACTCCTCAATGTTGGACCACTTAGCTGTCATCTTAGAGCGGTTCTTTATGAACTTATTATCCGTTTCCGTTTGACAATCTTAATTATGCCTATCAACGATAAGAATATAATAACTAATACACGTATTTGCATTAGTGGCTGTCATGAAAGAGCTAACACGCGAATATATTTTAATAGGATTTGCGGTAATCCCTAGAGGCAAAACGTTCAGGTTTTTTCTACAACGAACATCTTCAATGCAGAATCTTAATGCATTTGCGATCATTACACTTACCAAACATATTTTGTTTCCGTATTAGACCAACTTCCATGTGAACGGCCTTAATGAGAGAGGGGAACTTATTATCTTATCCAAAGTGGTGGTCACTGAGGAATAATCACTTCCAGTACTATGCAGTCTACCAAACTTACTCAAACTATTTATTTGTTAGCTCTTCTGATTGGATCAGTTTGCTCATCATTTTTGACCTACCTTGTCCAGATCACGATGGCGATCAGGCCACTGTGGATGGCATTTCTTTTTTCTCTCAGTGTATATGATTCATTCTTTTCACCATCAGCAGTCTTGACATGGCTGTGTGGCTGTTCAAGAACTTGAAGTTTGAGATTCATGGTCTGATATGCATCTATCAGATGTCATACTAGAAGTTGGAAATCGTCGCTTCTAGACCCCTGATGAAGGTAAATCACGAACGTTTAGATCATTTCATTCGGACCTCAACCGAAATGGTCAGTACGGGGTGGTGCATTAAGTTAGATGGTTCTCGACAAGTGAAAATTTTATTTTGAATATGCACAATTCTAACAAAACGAATTTCCTACTTCATTTAACCCGGTTTTTTCGCGCATCAATCAGTCACACACGGCCAAATTAAACTAATCAGTTCCGTCCAGAACTTGCTGAGCCATTGTAAGATAATGTCTGCTTGTATGTGACGTGGTTATTGATCGCTCAACTCTACTTTGTTCGTTACAACTTGAGATATTTAGAATTTTCCGTAGATTTGTTTTTAATATAATATAATTAGTTCTTCTGGTGTTGCTGGGCTTCAATTCTATGTGCAGCATTCCACGTAGGTCTGCAAAAATGACGTAAACAATCAGCAATCTTCAATTTTAAGTATTACAATTTCGTTCACTAGGTTTTAGTCTGCTTTCTTTCCAGTTTCTGCATCTTCTACCGATGCGTAAACGTTTTTACTGAAGATTTGCTGACTGGGTTGCAAAATTGATAAGTGTGAATTTGTTGCCACTTTTTTCGTTTCAAGTTTCTACACGTTTACACTGATTTCTTTTGCATTGGACCTTTTTGTTACTAACACAGCTTATTCAGAGAAATTTTGGGCAAAATAATGGGTGGATGAATCACTGCCAATGGATGATATGATCTGGTTACCTACCTTATGAAAACACGAATTGCTCAGTAAAAATCAAACTCTGTCAATCCTTTTTCCATACCCCATCCACCTCGTCCAACTCAACTAAACTGACAGCAATCCAACCAAATTAATGCCTTTCTTTCGGTATCACTACGCAAGGTTTCTATTCTTGCGGAGGAATTCGCTGAAGACTAATGTCTGCGTTAAACCTATGTTCTGGTCCACAGGAACAGTTACGTTTCCTCAGCTCAATAATTGTTGTTCGACTTCAACCAGAAACAGAAAATTGAATTTCAGTGGTTCTCAGAAGTTCCGCGGGTTTTATATGTAATTCTGCCATATATATATATATAAATATAAATGTAAATTGCAAGTAGTACCTGGTTGAGCGAACAAAAGGTTGGCTTAGACCAATTGACAAAGAATTATCAACGAATCACAGTTGGGGTTCTTTTGTGGACTTTCCGACGAAGAGCTTCCATGCCCACTCCTGATGCTACAATTTTGATATATGTATATATATATGTATATATATATATATAAAGCAGGTTAGAGAATGATGTTCTTTCTCGTGGTTCAGTTTCAATTGGATAGTATTGATTTATTCCCTGAGTTGGGCAGTTTGGTTGCAAACGTTTCATCATCAGCCGAGGTGACTTCATCAGGTCCGTGATCTTATGGCGAGCGTCTGGTTGACATCGTCAGCCTTAATGGGTCATCTAGTTTTTAGTCGGTGTTGATTTTTGCTCTGGGTGAAGTAGTATGGCAGAGATGCTGCCAGTTTTTTTCAACTTTGTCTACTGTTGACATGCCCTGGGCAGAATCAGTGTCCGTTCCAGCTGGCCCGTGCTTATTAGTATTTTGATCGGATTGATAAGTATACGTGATCTAGATCAACAAACCCAAGCGCAAATCGTCCTGCCATACATCAGACGTATTTCTGAGCTAATAGCAAGATCACAGGACTGCTGATACCTCCTCAGCTGGATTTGAAACCTTTGAATTCAAACCGACCGGCTCAGGAAACAAATCAATAACATATATATATATGTATATGCATTTATATATATAAAGAGAGAAAGGAAGAGATACTTTGACCGCATCTTCTGCCTCCGATTAGTCGGTTTCATCGGTTTCATCATCATCGTCAAAGTTATATACTTTGACAATGATAGACACTGTGCAGCTGAAAATCTCCCGTGCTAAACCGCCGATGTACAGGTGTACACTGTACTAACTGGAAAACCGGATAATAAAATTCTGCATGTTTTTTAACAAGGTGAATGTTTCATAGCACTGATTCGACGGCGAATGCCACAGCATAACACAAGAGTGAGTAACCGATATGATAATCAATTTATTTTATGGGTTGCTTTGAACAACTTCACAACGACCACAGATTGAAAGAAGTCCACTCCGACTGCATCACCACTCCGGTCGGCCGAAACGCATCCACGTTTTCGGGTAAATGGACGTATAAAATGGAAGCAAAGAATCAACATAGAGCGCCAGCCAGCACTCGTTCGTTTCTTTGGTGTAGTAGAACGCTCGACAAACCTTGCGTAGTTTGCATCTGAAGATCATAGTCATTGGAATGAGGATTTGAAGAGTTCGGTTAGTTTATCCCATTGGACAGTTGGCCGTTTTCAAATTATCAGAACTTCAAACAAAGAACATCGTGGAGTGCATCACAAAATATCGGAAAATTAAGCGAACCAAATTTTGTTTTTTTTCCACTTGAAAGGGTCAGTATTTTGTTTCTAATATTATTATGAAGCAAGTTACTTTCGGCAAGAAAGACCTCTGAGAGATGAATGAGTGTGGGCTGCTAGGTAGGATTTCGATAAAGTTAATTTCATAGCGGTATTTTATTAATAACCTTCATTACGTTCGCTTACTTCATTGCGCAATGGAACAAACTGGCTACAATGGTAGTATCAAAGCAGCTCGTCGAACGACCCGGAAGCATATGAAGCGAATCTAGTTTGTAAGGCCAGTTCTGTCTAAATGGCTCCACGTTTCCCACTGATGAACGTAGAGACAGTTCGCAAACCACATTCGAGGATGTATAGTGCAATTCAACATCATCCGTGAGTCGACCAGCCATCACAACAGTAACGGCTTGGACCAAACTGTTCGGTTCACCCATTCCCCAAGGGATGGTTTTATCTCCAAGGTCCGTGGCAAATTTGCTGTAACCAGGGTCACCAACATTCCAACCTGCTCGCAGGTCGCCAGTTGATCGATTCAATAAACCACTGAAGCCAGTGTACGTGCATTGCTGAGCAGGGAACGTTTGCATCATTTTACCCACATGTATTCCCGGAACAAATAGCCGCAGACCATGTTTTATGCCCTCTTCTTCACAGATTTGGTGGGTATCACAAAACCCGGCGCCTTTGACGAAATTTAAAAAGCATACATCATCTCCAGCATCCTTGAAATTCTTCGGGCACGTACCTTCGGGTAATCGAAGAGATGCAAGGGACAACAGAATAACATTTAAGTTGAGTAGTACCGGTGGATTCATTATTTTACCTAGTCAGCCTGGTTCGCGTCACTGGCCGACAAGCTGTTCACTGCCAGAATTAAAGGCAAACAACTTGAGTAATTAAAAATATCACAGCGAAGGTGATAGCAGCGTTGAGTTTCCATTGGTCAAATTTGAAAGAGGTGTCAGTTATTTGATTGGTACAAATCCCAGTAGAACAAAGGAAGCTTTGCTCAGGAGTATTCATACATTTATTTTCAACCAAAATTTCGATTAATAGACGATGAAGAACCTTTATTTGGGGAGTCAAAAAATATGATTTTAAACTTCATTAACCCTTTTGAATAACTTCAACATAAAGGGGAAGCATTGAAAAAAGAACGTAACTCATTGCTACTTCTACATCAGTATTTACTTTTCAGTCCAATGTAAGTGGACAGTAAAATCAGAAAATTAAATAATGATAATAACAGTAACATTGTCAACGTAAGCGGAAACATGTAGTTGCTATGTCGATGATGAAAGTAGGTCAAAAGAGTTGGTACCATTCAGTAGCAAAAGGTTAGAACACATCTAAGCGATATGCGGTAAACGGAAACCACTAGAAACTGTTTTTATGACAAAAATAAACTTATTAATTGTTCCGAATGGTGCTTTGAGGTATGGTAATCAGGACAAAAATCGTGTACACTAAGTTTTCCACCACAAGACATGTTAATTAGAGGATGAATGAATCAGCCGTTCACTCAGCCCACTTGCCCATCTCTTGCCACTCTTACCGAAGCGTAATACCGAAGCCTGTACCTGACTGATACGAAGTATGGTCAGCAGAATAATATCAGCGGAACTTTCTTCCGTTTACAATGTTTGAATTTTTGTTTAATAACATTTTCCTAGTGTTTGTGAAATTTACGGAACGTTCCGTGCATCGTTTGCACCAGCAAATCGCTGCACGATTCATTTCCACCATCACTTACAATCCCGATTTTCGGTTCATATATGGAAGATTTGAAACACTGCATTGAACCAGTATTGCAATTCCTTTTTTCATTTTTCGAGGCTGGGAGATAGCCTAAACATTATGCATCGTCTCACCATGCTTAAATGATCACGAAAGGGAAGCAAACAGCACAGCTGATGACTGACCTGCATCTATCTTGCAGAGTCACGGGAGCTATGTTCACGGTAGCTCAGAGGTAGAGAATCTGCTTGGCAGGCAGGAGATCGTCAGTTTGATTCCGGTGTCGGCCGTTGGGTGCATGGTGCGCATTTGGACTTCCCAACCTACATGTGAGAATTCACCGGTCCACTTAATCCCTGTGACTTCGTTCCTTTAATATGGATTAATAATATCATCTTTCACAAATCCAAAAGCTACTGCAGTTAATTCACATTCCTCATCGCATCGCTTTTAGTAATTTTGCATGCAACGGAAATTGTATAAATTTGTATTTTCTGTGGCTCATGTAAGACGTTTGCGACTAAAACAATAAACAACAAAGCCGGACTTTCAAGTTTCTCTTACTACTATTTCACTTTGTATCATTGGCAGCCGGTCTGAATACTTTCGGCACACGGCCATTCGTTCAGGTGATTTGAAGCCGACAAGGTGAAATAAGCACCATCGTCGGTTGTATTATATTGCATAGACTTTCGAATACAATAAATTATGTCGCAGTTCAGTCAAAAATGTGAGGAAAAAGAAATTAATAAATAAAATAAAAAATACACTCTCCGCCCCTTAAAGAATATAAACGACTTTATCCCAGAATAATCAAAATTCACTAGGACAGGCTGCTCAGGAATTCGGCTGAAACCCGATCATGGCTTGTCGAAATTCGTGCGGAATATGGGACAGTGGAGTTCTTATAGATATTGATTCTGGAGGGTATGGTACAAAGAGCGGATCGCGTCGAAATATGCGAGCGACGCTTTGAAAGGTCGTTGTGCAAAGGATGCGTGGGATCAGAAGCAAATTTGCGAATAAGTTTCTCACATGCATCTAAATGTTGATCACCTAGATTAAGGGGCAATTCAAGTCGTGGTACAAATGACACCCGGCTAATAATTGATAGTCGCCGACGAAGAATTTTAAGGTCCTTTTTAAGTAAACCTGGAAAAATGATGGGAGAACACCAAAGAAAGATTGGAAAAACACACTGGTATGCAAATCGGGAGATGGTGCTTTGTTTCACGTTGTAGTGTCGTAGCTTCTTGATTCGAAATGACAACAATCGGAGAGTTTTTACACAAGTAGGAATGTGAGTAGTCCACTTCAGAGTTCTATCAATAGTAGCTCCTAGATGTTTCGCAGAATCAACCTTGGTAAGATTTGAGCTGATGGAAGGTTTTTCGGATGGGTAGGCCGACCGAGGGAGAGTGAACAGACATTCGAAACGTTTAGATGTGTTGAGATTTAAACCAGCTCGTGCAGTGAAATCGTAAACAGAAGATAGCTTGTTGGAAAAGCTTTAAAAATCATCGTTGTTCGAAACGGGTTGAGAGAGGGCAACATGATCAGCAGACTTAAACAGATGATAGGGTGAGCCGGTTGATAAGTGACTGATGCAACTAGAGAGAAGAAACGGTGGAAGGACAGCATCGTGTAGCATGTCTGAATTGTTGATGAACGGTCTTCAAGTTTTTCCGTCCATTCGTGTGCACTGAATTCGGTTAGTAAAGTAATCAGACAGCCATGCTAATAAAGGCCTGGGGCAACCAAATGCTTCCAGTTTGTGAAATAGAAGGGATCGTGAAACAGAATCAAATACCAACGAATAGTCTGGAAAGGCGCAAAGCACAGATTTCATCGATGCGTTTAAGGACTAACAAATTTGGTGAGTGAGGGAGGCGACAGCATCCAAAGTGGACCTGTTAGATTTATAGACAGACTGAAAAGGTTCGTCAGGAGGATACATAGAAGAACGCAGACGCCTAAGTATAGCAGGCTCCGTCAGTTTATGACC
>LUCM01009740.1:0-25048 GCA_008360955.1 Fasciolopsis buskii | reverse complement strand
ATGCATCCGTCAGTGCCACATGATGATGCCTTAAAAGAGCTGGGGACAGACTGTCATGAACAAACTCTGTGGTAATTTTAGTGGTGCGCGGAAGGTCGAGTGCCTCTTTTCTAGTAAAACTTAACTGTCATATCATTGCCCTGATCAAATATGACTGTGGTATAAGTGAAAGGATGAATGAAAGCACGAATGATACTGTCGGCATCCGCAGGAGTTTTCGTATGATTATTCTTCCCACACAACAGTCGAATGCATTGCCATAGGAATAGATTGTTGCTACCAGTCAGGAGTTGGCTGGCGAATGTAGTGTCAATGTGTTGGATTTAAGCTTTTATTAGGTTGAAACTAATTCGCAAGCTTGAGCTATTCCGAGATTTGTAGAAGTGCTCCTTGCATCTTCCTAGAGATTTCAGTTTCTGGGTGGAGATCCGGCCATCCGAGACGAATAGTATTTCTGATGGGCAGAACATATTAAGGATTGCGTTGGCCGTCTCTTTGAAAGTTTGACATTGTCATTGAGCAGGGGTTCAAAAGAGAAACAGGCAGATGCGATCAAAAGGGATTTCTGAAGAAGAATTAGGTTGTTGTGTGAAAGGTTACGGAGGCGATCTCGGATTTGATTTGTTCAGCTGAAGGAATGGAATGCTGACCTAGAGTATGTCTTGGGCCTTAACAAAGCATGCAGTTTCAGGGAAAATAAATCAGGTTGGTTGGTAATAACTGCATCTAGAATGGGAGAAACTCAGAGATCAGTCAAATCAAACACAGTCAGTGGTAAGGTAGACGCATGAATAAAATCGCCTACAATGATATGCAGGGTATCCTCAAGAAGAGGAACAATAAACATTGGAGAAGCGACGAAAAATGATGCGGTATTTTGTTGCGAGCTAAAGGGGGCAATCTATAAATTGGTTATGATAGTGCTATTATGAAGAGAAAACCTAGGATGACATTGTGTCACCAGACAATCAGTTCCATTGAGAGAGTACATATAAGCAACTTCGGACTTGCCAGACCAGAATGAGTTTATGTGTGTTACAACACCGCCTCCAGTCTTCTTCTTGTGCGGAACTGTCCTGCCGATAGAGTCTGAAGCTGACTATTGACACGAGTGAATCAGCGATACCCGGGTTCAGCCACAATTATAGTATACAGATGGCACGTGTGGACATGGATCAGTGATTGAAGTGTGAAGGACAGGTCCGACATTTTCGTAAACAGAGAACGGATGTTGGTACTCAGCAAAGCCGGGATGGATATCTTGGCTGGAAGGGTGCAGTTAAGGGCTACGTGCCAGCCAGCACGAGTGTCTCTTTTAGATTGATTAGAAGCTCGTTGAGGTGCAGAACAACGGAATCCCAATATATGTGGAGAAACTGGACGGTTTTTGAACAAAAGTAATTCTGAGCGATTGTAGCGTCGAACGGAGGACGTAATCGAACCAAATATCCGACAACAAAATAACGAAATAGGATGACACAGAATTGTAGCGCAGGCAGTCAAAAGGCGCGTGGGAGAATGTCCCACATTCACTGAGTTTAATAATAGTCCTTGTTTGAGTAATGAATACGCTTTTTGCAGTTTAAATATGTCCTCCGTAAAATCTAACCACTCCGCCTTTATCCGGTTAGCGAAGAAAAATGACTTTTTTCTCTGAACCTCAAATTCCCGTGGATGCTTTCCAGTTGGTGGACTGTTTCGATACTTGTCATAGCAGATTCCCATAATGGCTTAGAATCACTCAAGATTGTCTGAAGAACTGGATTTGAAATGTCTTGAGTGAAATAAAAAGAATTTCAGTTGAACGTCTTCTTCTAGCCAACGTTTATTTTTGCTCGATGGGATAACGCTCGAATGTCAGCGTGAACCAGAAAGTAATTATGAGGGAATTTTACCCTTGTTAGTTCTCCACTGCAGTCTTCTCGATAATATCCTAACGGATGGTAGGCCTGGATGTTTGAATGGAGGTGAGGCAGACGCACTGAAAGAAGTGAACTCAACCGGAATCTGACATTCGGCATCTCTTAAGTGAAGACGTCATTAGACAAAGATTTGGTATACAATGAAACCCATTCGATGCATCGTTTTTTCTGAAACTGATTGGAGCATAAGTTGAACGACAGCTTACTACCTCCTTGTCTGCTATCGACTTGTAAATGAGGCTACCTCTAGGTGACTCGATGTGAACAACGGAAGGGGTGTTGTAGATCTGCCCCAGCAACCATGTTATTGATACGATTCGCAGTTGGGGATCACATTTCGTTTATGCATGTGCCAATGGCCGAAAAAGAAAAAGGTATTGTTCGAACTGGTGACATATGCAGGTGAACTCTGGACATAGTAATATAATACCCTTCGAAAATTTGATTAAGTTATGTAAAAGAGAAAAAGGCAAAAGTGCTTATTTTCGAGATCCGAGAGGACTTGTTCAGAAAGATTAATACAAAATGAGCTGTTTTTTCTTCGAAATATCAGGTGTTTCCACAAATGTTTTCAGAAAATCTTCATCGAGAATTTTCAGACACAAAATTTCAGCCATGTACACTACCCTTCGTCCCGTAAAACGATGGTGTTACTTCAACAGCTCGCTTTTAGAAACGCTATAAAAAAGGGAACAAATGGGTGTTGCTAACTGAATCTGCGGTGACCTACTCATTCAGGCGGGTCTGTGGTGTATTGCCCGTAGATCCGAATGAAAAGACATCATCTAAATGCAATCATTGTCGGTAAATCTACCTCATTTTCGAGAGCTTTCCTCGCGTACCTTGCAAAGACTGGTCATTAAAGAGACCTCGGTAAATTATTTACTATAAGCCTTCAAATACTTTCAAATGTATCCGAGGGGACCCGGGTGCGGACAGAAGCAATAAACGGAGTAACTCTCGTGAACTATTTTAACCAGTACTTACGAGTAGAGAAACTTATAGTTCATGCTCTATCTAATATAGCCTACAGTCAACCGCATGCATACCTATTCTACACCTTGGCAACAGTTGTGTTAACCAGAATCGAGTGACTTCCATATTTTCATCCCATTCATTTGAAATCCAACTGGCCTCATTTCAAATGAAGCATGCAGGCATATCAGTCACTTCGTTACAAACAATTTGTAAACCAGAATTTTGAAGTCTCATCATCTGTACTGCCTGGGTTAGAAATCAATCATTTAACACTGCGCTCTTAATGTGGCCTTTGATATTTTCTGAAGTTTATTTACTCATTTGAAGTGCCTTAATTTAAATCCCATCTCGTAAAGCAAATAATTTTTAAGCGATACAGTGTCGGTATTAGCACGTCACTGAAAATCACCAAGCTCTGTACATGTGTCCCTTCTTTTGTTGAGTATCATCCGAAATACACATCAGGAAATCAGATGAAAACCCGGGACGAATGATTGTGAATCAAACGCTTGAACTATTAGTGGGCTGATTCTGAACCGTTTAACGAACATTAACACCACAACATGATTTAGTGCCCACATCCATCATTGAATGTTGCGAACCAGAGATGTGTAAACGCATCAGACGACCGAATCCAAAGTGAGGACTAACTTACCCGTAGGAAGATATTAACACCGAGCCGCACAGAGTTTCACTGTTTAACATGTTAAAGTAGTAAGAGTTTTGAAATAAATTTCCAAAATACTCACCATACATTGTCAGAATCGCATATTGGACTACTTCATTTTAGGTTGGTGTTCGACAGGCCTCTAAGGATCAGCCCGGCTAACGCAGTCACTAAAGCGCTCGACTCTCAACTATTTGTTTCGTATTTACGACCCAGTTCGGGCGAGGTGGATATGCACTGCCGATGATTTCTAACAAGGGTGAATCAACCGTACGGTGCAAGTTGGTTGCTGACACCGCATGACGAAAAGTTCAGAAGTTCACAGGAATTCTCCTACTACTAAAGACACAAAAATGTAACTGACAAGCGTGAGTGGGTAATTCAAACTGACCGGATCTCCTTGTGAAACGAAACGATGATTCTCGTATAGTGCGAGCGGAAAACTTTGAACATAGTCAAACATTTTGGTTAGCTCTATTGAATGTGCTCATATCCTGCAAGTGTTAAATCACCAAAACAGAATAAACCAGTCACTGGAAATGAAATTGTTCTCACTGGATTAACTGGGGTCCAAAAACTGAGCTCCTTCTATTTTTTTTGCAATTCGTTGGAGGAAAATTTTGTATGAGCACACAACTAGGACACCTTGATTGACAGTATTTCTAGCTTTTTCCCTCTCAGACAAATCATCCAGATACTGAAATGATTGCGCATAAGAAAACCGTTTTCCATTGTCTTTAAAATTTAGTTATATCAATCACTTTGACTTTTCTAAAAAGTGAAAACTTTGGAAAATTCATATTCATTCTATCACATCCAGTTCGTATGTTTTTGTAAAACCAGACAGAACGCTGTGGATGCCGGTTACTATTATAATTTGACTGGGTACGGATGTTACTCCTTAGATACAAGCGGGAATTGGCTGAATGCAAGCTGCTACCGTGGTGAAAATAAATGAATGTTTATCTAGAATCTTAGGTGGATGTAAAAAACCAGAGGAAGGAAAGAACTTGTGGTGAGTGAGAGATTCCACCAAGGATTGAATTCCGTAAATAGATGTTCGATTCAAACTTTTATCTGAAAGATTTCATATGGAGCTGTTTATTGACCTAGCTGGTCATTAAAAACCAGACCAGCAGTCTACATGTCCTTGATCTCTGTTATCAAAGCAAATCAAATATTCCTTGATTAGGCTTGGGGTCCGGAGTGAACGATTACCGCTAGGCCGCTTGGTTATCTGCTCGACATCATGATGTTGCATCTTTCCGTAATCAGCTTTTGAACGGTGGCAAACCGTAATTAGAAAGTTGGTCGGCTCCTCTGGTGAATGACGTTCTCCTAGCAGGTGGAAACTTTGGGGACACTAGACAGCTTAGTTATTTTTCATGTAAATTATCCATGGGAAATTAACTTGGATAAGAGTTGTCCGTTAGGGAGTCAAACCCATAATTTTCCTCGAGATATTGACCGAAATCTATGACTGTTACTTTTCAAGCGCTTCTCACTTACCCAGGGATATTTTCAAGGCAAATGATTAGCTGGAATTGGCTTTTGCAGTCTTGAGGTTGCTTCTGCCAAGTTCCCTTGTCGAACTCCTGAATAACCGGAAGCTGGAAATGTGGGAACTGAACATTATGAGCTCAGCATATGCCTCCAGGAATTTGATTTTTCTCCAGAAATTCTGATCTATTAAGCTTCGTCATATTAGAAACTTCAAAATTCATAAGATATTTGACAATTTAACTTGGTAGGTTTATCCAGATGAAGAACTATCATGAAAAAGGACCAGCCGGTAAAATTTATATCCAGTTGTTCCTTGTCAGGCTTCCTCAACCAATTTGACGTCTTGCTATTCACCGTATTCTACCAGTGGTGTTTTTTCGTCTGTTTAGTAAATCACTCGAGGTGTTCGAGTCTTCCAAGAGTTCACATAGGTGTTTTGTTACTGCATCTTTTGCAATGGAAATGATGTTTACTTTGATACTTGTGGACAGGCAGAGGATGATGTAAAACGCGTCCTCCGGGAGATAAATTTTACTCAAGTAATTAAGTGGTAAGGTCTTCACAAGTTGAGCTTTATTGTAGCTACTTGAATTTGTGTATTTTAGTTTGTGAACAGATTTTCTTCCGTTTCCGATTTTTGGTATTTTATTTACACTGAAATAAATCTTGTAACTTTAAAAGGTTTGGAATCAAAAGTGGCTCTGGGAGGCAGAAGATTTACCTCAATTATGCCAAATGCTTTCAATGAACAGTAGAGTATTCCCACTACTCTAGGGCACTGCTTTGCTTTCTAGAACTGAGAGATCTGATCTGTTATGGTTATTCGATCAGTTACATTGGGTTAAGGCAATCTGTTTACGGAACAAACATCATAAACCTTGATTCCTGTAGGGACAATATCGTATCACAAACCAGAGTAGACTGCAAGTTCCCCAACCAAGCATAAAATTATGTATGCCTATAGTCCTAATTTTACCTGGCTTTCATGAGTGTAAATAGATTAGTGAATACCAGCTGTTTCTTAGATTGGTTAAAATAGTGATTATTCGACGAGAACATTAGGGTGAGCATACATGATACACCCAGTAACCGTAAGACTGCTCGGATGCTTCTGTCTGGACGATAACTACTATATTTTTCCTATACATTTTGTGTTTGCACATGAAACCAAATGCTTCGGAAGCAAAACTGCTCTGAGGCTAGAGTAAACCGGTAGGATTTTAACCAACAGAAATATTAGAAGGTAATGCCAAGTACGTTCATAAGTGAATGGCACCACAGTGCTACTCAAGTGAATCGTGCACGTTTGTGCGCTAATACTTCCACGGTCAGATCGGTCAAATCCGTCACGTGTTACAACAAGATAAAAATGGTTGAGTATGGGTATTACGGTTCCGATTTCATTTCCTCCGGGACTAACGATTCTGATTTTGAACCTCAAGCCTTCTTCTGAAAGCGTGAATTACCTAATCCGTGGTTGCCGGCTGCGTGCGCTATTTGTCCTCTAGTGCTCTTTCTAACAAACTTCGTTTCCGATGACTAGACCCATGCAAATCAGAACATTTCAAGGTTTCGTGCTTCGACTACTTCGATATTTTAAGTAGCTAGTTCAAAGCTGGAGAATGCTCATAAAAATTGTGAAGCATCGCAATACAGCATTTGTATTATCGCAAATGTGTATTCGATCCGCCTACATTCAAATAGTTTAGAATAAGCTTGTTAATCCAGGATCATTTATTCGTCTGAATACTGAGCATTTGGTTTTTTTCCACACAGTCTGCCGTAAGGCACCCATGCCTTACTGATCACCGGAAACCATGTAAAAACTGCGTATGATTTATTTTTGTTAGGAAGCACCAGAAGAACTAAGTTGAGAGCCCAAGACAAGCAAGTCCAAGTAGAGCTTTGTTCCCACTTGCATTTGCGGAATTACTCTCGTGGCTTATTGAATACCAACAGTAAACGAAATATCAATGTATCCATAACTGGCTCTTCAAACGGTAACTGAAGTCATTTATTTCATTCTGAAAGGGTTTTGAAGCTTGGTTTAGAAGATATCCTCAGTCTCTGAAGCTCAAGGTAAAATCTAATTTTCATTATTTTCAACTGAAGCATTGGCCTCCTCTTCCTTTTACAGTATTTCCACATGCAACTAAATCTGCTATTTATCAAAAAAATAAAACACGCCGTTTGCATTTTAATTTATCAACTTCAGTATGCACAGTCTGCCTACGTTCTTCGCTTCTCACTAGACAATTAAATTGTACCCTCGAGTTCAGTAACACTCCACCGTCCAAAATGACTTATTCGAATGGTTCCATTAAATAAGAACTATACATATCTAAGGGACCACGGAAGATTGTTGATTACAAAGTGCGAAACTTAGAATTAACTCTCATTTATGGAAATTCCAAGTAAGTCAGGAAATGGTGCTTAAAAATGTTTCGTGAAGAAACCTTTCTCATTAGTTCCCATGAGCCAGAGGAATGTTGTTCTACTCTTCTGTCATAAGCGGCTGGTAAAACCGTTGAACTTGAAGTGAATGAATCGATTTGCCTTAGATGACGCTTACGTCCAGTGTCTCCAGTCATCGATCCCGCCTGTGGAATGATGCTTTATTTAACTTGTTTCATTTTGATTGCGAATACTGACTGACAGGCCTTGAAGCTAGCTCTATTGCAAATATGATTAGTTTATGATAAGCCGACACAATGACCATGGAATAGACGAGATATTTTCTAAGTATTGTTGAACTCGTTTTATCTCTTCAGAGAAGCCACTGTTGGCTTCATTATTCAGGCCGAATTCAGGAGTTTGTTTTTTAAATAAACTAAATAGGAAACCTTCACAGGTGTATATTACGGTTACAAAACCACTGTCAGGTTGAAAGTCACTCGAGGCCTAATTGTATACTTGTGTATTGCTTCACGTAATCAGGCGTATTTAAAGGACCCAACGGTGCTGGTGGTGTTTTGGTCTGAAGGTCGCGAGTTCAAACCCACCTAGCCTTGTTGATTTTTTGCATATAACATCATTTCGTTGGCCTCGATTCTCCTTTCGATAATCTCGCAACTTGTCTCTTCAGTTATAAGCAGAGCAGAAGATGAAGGAAAACGGATAGACACGAACTGCAATAAATTCCCTTTGTTGTATCTTCTGAAACCTTAATTTTATTTTCTCTTCCTGTAGAATAAATCAGCGTACTAGTTAGTTATATGCTGCCAATGAAATTACTGAAGTTGAAGGGAAGTTGTGGCCATGTCAGCTAATTGAACTGTAGCGAGGTCGGGAAAGATTGACCACGCTGCATTCATAAATAAAACTTTATTTTTGTCTGAACTAACTTCATGTGTAACCGTTGGAACCGGCAGAATAAAGTGCTGAATCTTATTTCGCTGTATTGCGAATAGAAGTAGGTTGATAAGTAAATATCCGTCGGCAAAGTCGAACTTGCATAATATGTGCCCATATCGTTTGATCTGTAATTCAAATGCGGCCTACTGTTTTGGTGCCCGGGATCTTTTTCAAATCTTAGGCACATTAATTACCAAAACGAATTTGTTTATATATATATATATATATATGTTTGCTTTAATACTGTCGAAACAACAGTGCAAAATTTCAGTAATCAGTATTGTTCCGTAAAAAAGTCAGTTAGTGTTTTGATCAATGTCTCATATAGTGAAACGAAAAGTGACGAAGATAATGCAGATTATTATATTCCACTAGCAGTCCAGATACCACCATAGTTCAATCTTCTAGATGCCTTAGCTAAGATATTATGATCCGCTTTAAAAATCTCCCTAGAATACTACAAGACCTCCAGATTTTTCCATCTCCAATTCTACTATTATATCGGCCCGCTCCATTAAAATAGTCACTATCGTAAAGGAGCATTTTTCTGTCCCTCTTATCCCAAAGCATTCAGAATGAACTTCATACTGTGTCTGTTTATCAGTCCTTTTCTGTGATCTTTTTATTTTTAATCTTTTTGCTTCCTTCGCTAATGAAACGGAAGTGAACATTGTTTTTTTAAGAAGGAGCCGCGACCAAAAGAGCGCACCCAAGTGGGTAAGTTGACTGGCGGTGGGAGGACTCGAACCCGGTGATCAATTAATTTGAGAAATGAAAAAAGCAAAACTGACCCTCCAAAATTTATCCGAAACGTTTTTTGACAAGACCTTCTCAAGCTCGAACTGCATAGTTGGATGAGGTAAAATAATCCACCAAATTAGATCAATTTGAAAACAGACCTTGTCACTATTCCGTACTGTCATCAACTTGAAGGTGCGAACCTTCATGAAGTCGACACTGCCATTTGTCTTGGTAAGGATACTCACCCAACTACCAATCAGGATGAAGAATTTTCAGTAATCAGGATTATACTTCTCCTGGACGGACTTCTAACCCCTTTATCAGTTATTTAGTTGATGATGTTTAAAATGCAGTGAACAGCAGTGAGAGGATCTGAACTTACTATCTATAAGTCAGGATATCAAGAAATTTTCTGCTTGACTATCACCACTGTTCTGTAGGATAAATGGAAACATATGAAAGTAACCATTTGGAAGAGTGATTCTTTCACTTTTCTTGTGTAGAAGAAGTCAATTATTACGATGATGAGGGTAGAGAAAGGTTGAAACGATATTTAGGCTCACTGTCTCCGCAGAAGGAGTCATTCCATTAAAAAACTCAAAAAACTGAAGTTACCACTACTAGATGCTCCTATTAACGTAGCGATTGAAAAGCTGCGTTTTTGCTAAGCAGACAACGGACACAAGTTACAGACTATTTTGGACAAAAATTCATATGAGCTGCTTTGTTCTTTACCTTTTGTGGTAGCACCAGAACATTTCCACTGGCCATATCAAATGCAGGTACTACGGTTGTTATATTGATGATCTTGCCGTATAAATTGCGGCATTATCATAACGTTTATTGCGTGTACATGGTCCAATTAGTAATTTCGGTTAAACACTTTCTAACTTTTGCTATAAGGAGACCGCTGAATAAGAGCTTTATAGGTAACTCACTCCATCTAACAGGTTTAAGCGGGACGTTTCTAAGACACTCTGATCGCATTTGAATCAAGGATTTACGTGGATGGCGAATCGGTTTAGGAAACACAAAGCTGATTTGTGAACCAGTGTCTGTCGTTTGTTTAAATGTGAGTTTCGCAAACGTTTCAAAGTTAGTTCATCATAAGGAAGATTCAAACAAACATCTCTAAAATGGGCTGGCATAGGTAGTCAGTAATTCCACAACTCGGTAAGTTTTGATAAAAGCACAGTCCGGCCAAAAGTGAACACCAATTTGCCAGGAAGGCTCAGGTTGTTGCCCACTTTTCTGCGTAAAACAAGGATTTCCCGATAGTTGTGTTTTCAGATTTTTGCCCTAACCGTTTCCAAAACATCAGTTGGCCACTGCGCCGCTAGAAGACAAGCTGCGCGTATCTAAAATAGGCTCACGGGACACCTCTCCCCGTAGTCTAGGTGTCACGCGAAATCTGAGGTTAATCGTTGCCAGGGACCAAAATCATCCAAACATTCCCGTGTCTACGGTTCTTAGTGCTTTAAAACGTTTGTGTTTTTATTGTTGTTTAATTTTTAAATCTCGCATTTAACCTTTCTCGCTGAAGCGAACCTGAAACTGGACGTAGACCGTAATCTTTTATATTTTGTTTTGCTTATCCTCTCCCATTCAGGAGTACAATGTCCACAGTGTTGTCAGATCCATCCGAAATTATCATTTTGCCCATCTGCAACATGTTCAGGAACATTGGATTTCCCACAGTAATTGTGCTTTTCACTAGTAATCTGTTTTGTCTGTATTGTTGGCAAGTTTCCTCGAGAGTAAAACTTCATTTCTTTGATCTATTTCAGTGCAGATGACACCAGGCTTGTGCGTTGGATAATAAACATCGTATTTATTGTCTTCTGGTCATTGCAGAGCTGACGACTCAGTGGCACAATTCCCAGCATAGTTCATAATCTAATATTGATTTGAAATTAAGGACAGATTTCAACAGAGCAGCAAGAATTGCACTGGCTAAGTTCATTAAACCGAGGAGTTTTCCTGTCTAACTAATTTTCTGTTGAGTCCACTTGTCAGGAGGACAAAGAAGACACGGCCTAATAACCTCGTTCGTTTCCATTGTTAGCCTGTGTAAGGTTTTTTGGACACATCAACCTGTTGCTGTAACAGTTTACACATTAACAACAACAACAAAAACTGTATTGGGGCACCGAATTTACTTTCGAAAGCTAGCTTGATTACTTGAGGTTTCCTGGCAAGAATGCACAGTAAGACATAAAGGGGCTGGTAACTAATTGTCAAATTCATGACGACAGGAAGAGGACAGATGCGGCAAATGCTAATGTTTTGTATTATTCTTCTCCGTCTGCTACGTAAAACAGTCTGACATTCATGGCAGATTCGAAGCAAAAACAACCTGATTAACGGACATTTTTAGGAAAACAAGATTTTGGAAATTCTAGCCGCGAACTGGGGTAAACGTAATCAAAAATGAGTTGATTCCGTCGGCATAAAAGCAGATTACATGACTGAATAAATATTGCCTAACTGAATGCTAGCTGGTTCGAGTTGCGGTTGTGTAATAGCTACCTAGTAGACAACACCGGCCGGGTTTTGTGTTCGGGCTTTATGATGGGTCTGCCTGCTGACGAACCTGGATTTCAGTTTTTATGGGCGTAAGAGATACTGGTGCCATGAATTTAGTTGCTATGCCGTTGACCAAGACTTCGTGACTGGAGTTTTCGCGTTCTAAACTTTTCCGTTAATCAGCTGATTTTTTGCCAAGAATGTCCAATGCGTGTTAGATTATTTTGCATATGAGTCTATCAAGTGTAATGGGAATGTCAGCATCTCGCAAAATCAGTCTTCTTACCGTCCTGATGCACTGGATAAAGAGGATACGATGTTTGGGTTTACAAGTTTCTGAAAAACTGATTGTGTTTATTTCAGAATAGGTTGACAGATGAAAGGGACGCTCAATCTCAAAACGAACTGATGTTATTGCGTACTAAACCACATTCTTTTGAATGCAGTCCGAACTGTGTCCACATTAGGCACCGACTGTAATAGTGTTAATTGTGTCGGTACATTGTGGTCTGTCTTAACATTCCTCAAAGAATGACTCAACTGCAGACTGAATGAAATCAACTGGATTTGTTAAACGTAATGTAGTAAGAATACAGCTCAAAATAGTGTCACTTGGGGGTGGAAATCATTCTTCCATAAACATTCGTAAACAGTGCAAGTAGAGAGTTTCAATGGAGGATTATTTGTGAACTCCACGAACAATTCTGATAATCTGATTAAAGGGAAGATTTACATTGCATACTGCGCCCCGTGATAAAGATGTGCGTTTATTTTATCTATCGTTTCGGTCGTTCGTAACGAAGCCATGGACCTGGGTTATTGGACTCTTGTGGCGGGAGAAGTGAATCCGCGAACAAGCACAACCCTCGCGTCGACCGATTTGGGTAGTGAACTAGAGTGCACGGCATTTTTGAGTTTAAACTAGGATAAATCCCAAGATCCTTTTAGAATGTTTATGAAATTTTCGTGCTTCGGTAGGATTCCATTTTTCATGTTTGCACTCATCTACCTGGACAACCAAGTCTACTCACCCATTTTGAACTGACCCTTTTACAGACTGCAAACAAACATAATGAATAAAACCCGTTAATAAATTTACGATAAATGTTTACGCTTCTTATACCTAGAAAAAGCTATATCCTAGGAACATTATCAGTGGAAATTTTAAGTGCATCATTTTCGGCGATTCGTTTAAAGACGAATCTTACTAGTATGATCACTAGGCGGGGTTCGATTCCAATGTATATTCGTTTTCATGTGTGTTGATAATTTTCAATTATGCAGCCAATGAACACGCGGTATTTGAGCGAATGAAGCATAACTTTGCGTTACCAGCCCTGCATACAACGCAATACCTAACCGATTACGGTCATGGTCAAATGAACGGAGTGAACCGTTGCTGTAAGTGGTTGGACACGTAGAATTAAGTGAAATTTACAAACAGCTGTCGACAATTTTCTAATGCTGAATTTCCAGGCCTCATGCGACTTTGAATGCTTTTATTTGTCCATGGAGCATCAGCATTTAGTGTTACGTGCAAAAAACCTGCAATGGAAACATTTGACTCATGGCCGGGGATTAAATTCGAGAGTGGATAGCAACTCAGGAAGGATTAGCCCGTGTAGAAGTAGGGCCATATGTAGAAGTTTCGCGAACAGTTCATTCTGTCGTGACACTTTTTGGTGTGGCATATTTAGCTCACTAAAGACCGTAGGTAGCGTGACATATAATACTCATATTACCAGGGCTATTAAAGGGTATCATGCAGTAATCAGTGCGCGTTGTACATGAAAAATGGAACGTTCACGGTAGTCCATAGACTACCGGTTGTCTCAATAAGTTGTTACAGATAACAATAGCAACCAAATCCATCATATCGACTTGTTGATTATCTGATGAACCTATTCACTAGCGAACGGCTGTAGCACCTAAACTTCGAAAAAATGATAGATACTAAGACCACCTGGACTAAGCGGTTCTGAGCAATAGCACTTTACGATGAACTAGCACATCACAGAAATAGTACTTAATCAGTACAAACTGCGTCCTCCAATAGTATATACAGAATAAGGTGGAACTATTAAGAAATGGCAACCAGAGAAACCAAAATACATGGCAGCAGCGATCCGATTAATGCATAACGATAAATACTAGCTTCACAGAAAAACGAGTATATTACTCTTAGATTCGTCCAATGAAAAAGGTTATAAATAATGAACTTCGAAGAAGTGGTTGTGGGAATGTGTCCGAGCATCGGTAAGATCCGATCAGTCTCATGCACTAAACCGTCAGTCGACCGAAACGAGCACGTCTTTGCGAACAAGA
The DNA here is from genome assembly GCA_008360955.1 of Fasciolopsis buskii. Classification (NCBI taxonomy): domain Eukaryota; kingdom Metazoa; phylum Platyhelminthes; class Trematoda; order Plagiorchiida; family Fasciolidae; genus Fasciolopsis; species Fasciolopsis buskii. The sequence continues at coordinate 11,032 of LUCM01009740.1, read as the reverse complement.
ACTTGCATGGCGATAAAACCCCGGGTTGAAATGAACCATTTGTCGGTGAGCGCTAAGCGGAACAGTCTCACCACACAGAAGGGAACGAAAACAGACGGTATGGGTGAGTAAAAATAAACGGCTCAGCGAATCAGTCATTTTCTCGTAGGCTTTTGTAAACTTTTTCCGTCAACTTGCAATTTTAAACGGAAATTTGGTCCGGTGAATAAAGTTCCGTAGAATCAAGGGGCGAACGCAAAGCCAAAGTTGAATTCCTCTGTGTCTGTGGCACTAAGCTGTTTCAATTCGCATCCGGGACATCCTGCTTCTGTTCAGCATTGCCTTGAATAGTCCGGAGCTGCTGAGATTGAGTGAAGACCAGGAAAAAAATCCAAAGTGAACTGCACTGGCGCACATCGTAGACACAATCGACTTAAAACCAGGGAATAGAAACAAGCTTCGAATTATATCGATAAGCTTCAGATTTACGTTAATATCTTAGACATCTATGCAAACATCAAAGTAAATGATGGCAAAAACGGTGAAATAGTTTCTGCTCGGTGTACCCAAGGTAAGTGGGAAAGGATAACTAAGTTTCGAACTTAAATCTTAAATGACATGTGTACGCGTTGAATAAATGCTTTCAACAACAATTGAGTGCTTTACTTGACGGTAAATGTGCTACCTAAGTTTACAAAAGCAGGCAGATTTTAAATTAATGAACTACTCGCACTTCACTTTTATACATAGTGGTGTCCTTCGACGTCATTGCATGAATAGAGCTATGATTGCGGACGTCTTCAGGGAAGGTTAAGTGGGAGATTAAATTTGAAGTCCATTGTCCTCATGTACACAAATTTTAACGTTTGAAAAATTACACAAAACAAACTGAAAATAACAGCGGTGGAAAACAGGCTCATTTTCTCTTATTCATGCTCATACCAATTCATAACACCAAATATGGTTGGGAATGGATCAAGGGAATTGCCCGTTCACAGTCACATCAGTTTATAACTCTATAAATGTGTGTGCATGTATAATTGATCAGTTTGTCACACAATCAGGTTGTAAACCACTTGTTGTAGGATGATAAGTGGACCAGGGAAGCTTAAGAGTTTAACCAAATTATTTCTGAGCTGACTGAAAGAGGGACAATTATACTAACGTATACATGCAGCCCCGGACCGTGTCGAAAATGTTCAGTTTCAATTCAATGGTGGCAAAAGGACGGAGTGGGAGTGTAGTCACCCTTGGGACCATTGTTTGGTGATATATTCATGTCCAACCTGGAGAGTAATCAACTACGCTCAACATTCAGACACTGTACAGTACACAAACATTATGTTCATAGTATACAATGTGTGGTAAAGAAACATGCGAACATAAACTATATACTACATATATTTAACATTCTCCATCCAAATGTACATTTTGCACTAGGAAAAGGAATAGATCACAGCTTAGCACACTTGGAAGTGTAAAAGAGGTGTAGGCAGGACGAATTTGTACAATTATCAGTCTATAGAAAAACAACGTGAAATGGACATTCATTTTTACAGCTTTCTGCAGTTACAAATGAAGAGGAACTTAATGTGCTGTTTAATTGATAGGCTAAGAAAAACGTACGGATGAGACGATTGAAAATGAACTTCGTTTCCTACTGAACGTGCTAGCACAAACGGATATCCAAAATGGTCATCAGCAATACCATGGAAGACCATAAGTTAAGTCGAAAAGAAATATGATCAATAAGAAAACCCGTTTACATTCGTTTGCCTTTCATAGGTGACACCGAAGCGGAAATTATCCAACGGAGACTGTCAAGTTCAATCAGTGGGACATTCTTTGCTACACAGTTAAAAACTGTATTCACATCCAAACCGATTATGTGCTTCCAACTAAAGGGCAGATAGCCAGATCCTGCAGCCTCATTCTGTGTGTATTCATTCACCTGTTTCTGTGGTACTAGGTATTTTGGCCGCGCGACCAGACATTTGTCCAATGACGCCCACGAACACCACCTGGCTTGATTGGACGCAGCAACAGTCAAGATAATTAATAGCGCGGTTTGTTTAAACATTGTCCCGCCAAATCGCTCAGTAAAAGTGATAAGTGCTTTTTGCACGATCTACGAACAGACAAGCAGGAACTGTCAAGTGTCGCATCTTAAACTCAGCCGAAGCGGTATCTTTCCGTTTGTATAACTCCCTCTGTGTGCTCAGAAACAATTTATTCAGACTCTTAAACTCCCCTGGCCCATTTGTCATCCTGCAGCAAGTAGTTTACAAACTGACTGTGTGACAAAATGATGAATTACTCATATTTTCTCGATAGCTGACGAACAAAATGTATTTTGTATGAGCTAAAGTTACTAAGAAACGCTCCAGGATTTAACGTGTTGTCTGCCCGTAAACAGGGCGATAAACTCGATGGCCCTACCGCAAGCAGTGTGCTTGCCTGACAGGAGTTTTGAATTACCTTAGCGGACAGATAGCACAAGCGCGTCGGGATTCCATAAATGTCTCGTATTAAATGAGTAGATTGGAGTAATCAGTTTCTTAAGTCATTATGCCGGTGTTCTATATTGAATTCGAACAGCACATTAACTGGTTTGAAAAAAGTAAGAGCAAACCGTATTCACGCACGAAAAATTCACCAATATCATTTTAACTTCGTCGGGATTTATTTATCACCAAAAATTGTGTCCTGTTTGGTTCCGGTTCACGCTGTATCGACCTATAAGCTCACGACATTACTTTCGCATATCTGTCATCAGACTGTTTCGTGTCAGACGTATGAATGCAACGATTACTTGGACTAGTCAAAGTGCATTAAGTTGTTACGAAGCCATCGGCGATTGCTTTCAATCGTTCTTTTTAAAATCCTAGCACGATTGTATTGTTTGAGGCACTGTGTGATCCGTCATTGTTCTCTAACATCTTTTGAAGAGTAACAAAATGTCACTTAGTTACAGTAGGATATTGTACTCCTAATGGCACAAACTCTGGGTGATTAGTAATGAATAATCCAATTTGTATTTTAGAAGTTCTTTAGCGAAGAATCCATGGAATAAACAACCCTGTTGCTCATTGGTAATTCCTTTTCAGTTTAGCCAACTAAACCTAATTGACGGGGACAAAATATCGCTAGAATAGTTGTCCGACACAAATGGTCTCTGGATGATCCGGCAAAGATACTCCAGAAGAACATAATCGACATCTTAGTTATTGCTGCTCTTCAGCTGCGCTTAATTAACGATCTCGTGTCAAGACATCCTATACTGCTCTAAGGCTGTTCGATTCTTATGTACATAAGTTGGCATGCAATATAATTCCTGTCCGCGTTTTCATGTCTTTGCCAATTAATGATCAGTGACTTGCTTTACTCACCACATATTTTATTATTGTAGCGCACATTTCTCATTTTCTGCATAATCACACTTCTAAACTTTAATACTTGGGATTTATAAGATTCTTGACAGGAGAGACGTATCCAGCTTCCACTTAGTGGTTTCTTTTATAATTTCTTTCAAGTGGTCAGCTTATCAGTGACTTCTTAAAAGAAATTCAGCACATTTAGATCAACGCCATTAACTGATTACCCAAAGTGTCATCACAATGTACTAAGGTAACCAGTTGCCACGACATCCTATCAGGTTTCTCTGATGAATATACTGATGCACCACGAATGAGAGCCATATAAATTAAAGCTAGAAAATGACCTGAATTTATTTACTGCTTGTTCTTTTACAGGCTTGTTCTAGATTGCAAAGGCCTCATTTGATTTGCATAATTCTGATTGCCAAGGATAAATCATTTGAATGTGGCTGATCGGGAACCAGGAATTTCATAATGAAAATATTATGGTCAAAACCGGAATGTTTTCACAAACACCAATTAACTATTTTGCCACACAGTCTGGAATAACTTCTCCGCTATTCACCGTCACCGCGTTTGAAACAAAATACAGTGTATGTGAAATAGTGCTAAAACAGCTTTCATTGCTATAAAACATAGTTTTGTAACAATGTCGACAGAATGATGTCAATGTAAATTTTGTGATAAAAATCCTCCCGGTGTATTGTAATGATTGTGAAATTTGTTTCCATGCTAATGTAGCTGGGAGTTGGAAAAACCGAAATTTCTCGGTACCACAATGTATATCTAAAGGTCATAGTGTGTGTGAGCGCAATTCATTTTGCCAAGCGAGCATCACACAGGACAACCATTTTCAACACTGAATACTGAAAATTCAGCTAGTAGGATTTCTGAAGAAAATCTATCTCTTTGATAAGTTTATAGTTTTGTGTACACGACAAACACAGACTGCGTCAAGTCAACATATGTTCTGCTGAACAAAGGTTCGGGTAACACCTTTTCGAACACAATAAAAATCAAAGGTATTAGAACGGAAGGAACAAAGTTAAGGTAATCGATCTCTCTACTACCTTATTGATGGAAGCCAAAATAATTCACTCTAATACTATTTTCCAAGTTGAGTGTTTGGATTTTTTGGTTGATCCCCAAGAGTCACATTAAAAGTCTGTTTTCTTAGAAAATTAATTATGATTTGTACAAGTGTTTTGTCTGTGCTTTTGGGATGTTAGTACATCGTTTGGCCCCGTGTGCAGATCTACATCAATAATGAATTCCTCAATTTTGTCCAGAGTGTATTATGAACGAACGTAACACGACCAATTCTCCATTCACTGAGCTTACTGTAGTTGCTGTTGCTCCAACTAAACCCTAGCAAAAATCAATTAACATCCGAGCTAAGTTTCGTGCTTCACAAGGGTCGTCCCATTCCTTAGATCTTCGAAATAACTCTGCACATTTCTCTGCACTGGAAAGGCTTTTTAGATTTCTGAGATCGCGTTATTTATTCCTAGGATTAACTAGTCGTCTTCTTGACAAAAATAAATTGGCTTGGCTAGGGGAAGCAGTTTAGTTCTCTACGCTCTTTCCCCAGGGAAACAGATTCTCCTTTTTTAAATGATAAAACCTCTTCACATTTTGCCGTCAGAACGACAAACTTTGTTGATCGATATAGCCCACAGTTCAAGTGTACATTTTATGATTATAGAAGCAGACACTAACAAATATGCCGATGTTGACCACAATGTACCAAGAGAATCGCAGTTTGCTTTCTCAGAGCGTTGTAGTTCGGCGCTGATGATTTTTTGGCATGAAAGACAGTTTTAGTGTGTTTGTTACAATTTCTCGTCTAAAAATCTCGCGGACTGTGCGTCCGTTTAGTGTTAATTCTGAGTTCGTTTATATGCTTTAGAACGTTTGGCATTTCTCGTCAGTGGTCCGTTGAAGGTGAGGTCCACGATGATTTACAGCCAAAATGACTACACGATATCTCGTCGCACTATGGGCTTTTGACTAGAAGTATTCAAGCATTCACATTCGCCTACTGATGGTTCCGACAGGTTAATTGTTCAGTCTTCGCCACTGGTTTCGGATGCACATTTCACAAGATATCTCGTTTGCAACTTTCTGACTTAGAAGTGTCAATGTCGTGTGAGAACCAAGGCACAATACTGTCTCAAACTGGTCTGCCCGAATTGCGGGTAACTCTTGACTGGAATTTGGTCCGATTTTTGTCGACCACAAGTTGTCATCCATATGCGCGTGTTGTAGCAACCACTTTCGGTGGCCATTATCCAAAAAAAGTAGGGATCTACTAGAGTGGAAGGTTTCGACTTTTATTGTAATATACTTCATGTCGCAAAGTTCGAAGTGTTTGTTCGATCTAACTGTTTGATCCCATCTTTGCAATTCGTTTCGACAACTGTTTCTTCTCCCCTCTTGTTCTGGGATTGAGTCGCTTCACTTTGATCGTCCTGTATTCGGTCCGATTCGTTTTTGCCTCTAAACTCTTACTGTGAACGAGTCTCCCCAATGGCTGCATGCATATTCGTTCTAAAGGCGGCTAATTCAAGGGTGATAAACATCAATTGTTTCCCTCCATGTATCATAACCTGAATGAACTCTTTCAATGTGCATATAAGAAGTGCTATCTTTTCACTGGTCACCAGTCTATACGAAATCTTCCGCATTCGACGAACGCTGCTCGCTAACGGAACGTTTGTAGACCATTATCTGCAAAAATGGGTGCCCTTGTCAGTAGACGTTTTCCCCGTCAGATCGAATCTTGCAAGAACAAGCTGGAATCACCGCAGCGTAACTGAAGCAACGGCTTCTCCACATAAATAGTGCCTCGGACCGCTTGAAGTAAGGACATGTGACAACAAGGAAGTTCTGTTTGTGACGTGGTGTATTTTCAAAAAGACACTTGGTATCAGTTTTAATCTCTGCCTAAGTTTTCATGAGATATTTGGTGTCCTCGTCACGTACTGAAAGTTTGCAACTCCTCTTGCAAAAGTTCAGACATAATGAAACACTTATTTTGGAAATTTTATTCCTAACCGTGATTCATTGCATTGACCTGAGGATTCGAATCATTGGCAAGTATTAAAATGCCACGTAAGATAAAACATGCAGCTCAAGGCAGCCAGCAGACCCAGGCAACTGGACATCCCATACGAATTTATTTACGAGAAATTTGTAAATATGATCAGTCGAAAAATGTTATAAGTAGAGTACCTTTTAGCCAATGATCGACTTGAAAACCCCTTTTTTGAGTCCCTACTATTTTGATTGGTTCATCATGGTCTCAGAAGATAGTGATGCTTTGCCGGACTGTTTCGCGTAACTCATCACACATGATCACTCTTATCACTCATATACGCAAACTGCCGTTCGCATAATATTACAGTATCCTTTCTTCCCGTCCGACAGGACAACCGAAATACTGGAGCACTCTATCTGGCACTCCAGCAAAATAACGTTCCATAACACACTCATCAAACACTGCCAGACCATTGATAACAACGTAAAACGGTAGCAGTTCATATAGTAGTTGCTTTCGGTTTAACCATTCGGTGGAGCGCAATTGCAGACCAGTTTCGTCACTTTCTTGTTATCTATTTGTTCCTGAACCTCCCCAAGCGTGAGTTGCAACACTGAACCATGATCGTTCTAACCCCTCTGAGATTATCATTGTCACTACGTAACGTTTGAATAAGAACAAACAAATTCTAATTATTGCCATTTTGCTAGATGTATACTTTCGTCTTTGTTGTTCGTTTTAATGAACTTTAGCTGGCCCGACAAGTTATGGTGCGGTTGCCTGTATGTATGTATTTCCACTACGGTGTTCGTTCATTTATTGAGTATTTGGCTTCCGTCATGCTGGAACAACACCATGTAAGACGGGTTAAGAAAAGTTCGATGCTATATCCTATGCTCGGTTGCTACTACTGGCGCGATAACGCTGAATAAACCTTCATTATGAATGTGTTGCATAATTCATCAGGATTGGTTGCTGAGTATCATTACGTGTCGACTTCCAGCATCAGATCATGTTCGTCAGTTTCCTTTTTGACGGGAATATTGCATCGTGATTTTGGTTTCCACGACTGGATCATTGTCCAAACATAATTACCGGAGTCGATCGTCTTTTACTGGAACACCGTGATAAATTTCGAAACGACTATAGGATAAACGACGCGAAATTTGCCTTAGAGAATAAATGCTGATTAAGCGCTGTCACCCCAACTTCATATTATAAGTTTGATGAGTTGTTAATTCCGTATTCCGGAGGACCATTTAATTTTGTTCTTTCGACTCGGATCCAAGCGGGATTACTAAAAATTGACTACGAGAAGTGGGACTCACCTTTGTGAATTTGTCTTCAGTTCTCACTCGGGATGAACAGCAGACATCTTTGATTACATTGCAAACGCTGGAATCCGTCGTGTAGACGTTTATTTCAATGCAGCCTAACTTGGATGCATTTTCTACACACTACGCAAGTCTATTTCGGTAATTAACATGCATCTTGATAAACCGTGACAGTGTTTCAGCCGATTCCCTGAACAGCTTATCTGAATGTATTCAAATCATTCCTGGAGATTTTCCCCCTTATTTTCACAAGACGACGAATGTTAATATTTTCTCATTTTTCCCTAAGGCTTTTGACTAAAATGCGACATTTTGTAGGCGAACTGTTATACAGTACAATACAATGCAATATATTTGACCTTTCCGCATATCTTGAAATTCCACCACTTGCTTTTGGCTGCGATGATAATACCTGTACCTCTTACTCATTAGCTGTTCAGTACTTTCCCATTTATCTCATCCATCTATTGTAGTAACTGGTCAAGTGTCTGCTCGGTTTATTCCGGTCGGAGTTACGGTGAAAAATGGACTACAGTGCATTTTCCCAAGTGATTGTTTTTCATATCCTCTGGCGTGTATCCTGACTGGATTGACTGAACTCTAACGAAGGCTTGCTACTGACCCACTACGTTGCCCGAAAGATCACATCGTTCCCGACGTGTTTTAGTGATCCGTTTCTATCTTCCCCTCTACGTCTGCATACTTACCTGCAAGCACCTCACTTTCTGTTTTATGCCTGCCATATTACTCCGAGAACCAAAATACACGGAATGACAAATGAACTCATGCTGTGTTGGTGGATTCGGTCTGTAAATCGCGGAAATGCACTGTTCCAAAGTGCGTGTGATCAGCAAAGTCAAAGAATCCATGATTTCCAGGATCGATTAGCTGCCACAGTTGTTTAGCTAAGGGTTTTGAGCCTATGATCGATTATAATTTTACCAGTTGATGACACCAATGTATCGAAATGTTTGTGCTTTCAACTCATGAATCGACGTACGGTCACCAAAATCCTCGTCTGACAAATCCCAAGTTTGACCGAAGCAAGTCCCTGTCAAATGCTTACACACGTGTGCATACATCCATGTATGTACGTGTGCATGTGTAAATTATTTCACCTATAGGAACAGTCATCAGTGTGTTTACTGGAACGTTGCATATATTGATTCGCTTCCGGGGTAGAAGACAGACCTTTATTTGCGAGTTGGTTTTAAATCAGTTTGGTTGCATACTATGTCAATGGTTTTTGTGTGATCTGTTGACGTGCGCAAGCAAGACTCTCAACAAAACAAATTTTCTTCCTCACATTCTGTTGTCTTTCTTTTTCCCAGAGAAAAATCCAAAAGAGCTCGTCGCAGTGTACTTATAGAGCCAAGTCTGATTAGGCTATCGCAGGCAACCACATTTCAATGTCCATCAATGAACGCATCAGCAGCGTCAGACCACAAACCGAGAGGTGTAACTTCCCCACTTGGTAGCACTCTGTTGGCCGCAACCTCCTTGCTGAAAAATAATGTTACATACTCAATGGAGGAAATAAAAGGATGAAAGATTAAAGTTAAAAGGTAAAAGATGCTAATGGTTTCTTTGGTCGAGGATCGGAAAGACGACCAGGAAGAGATCACCCACTTCTCACTGAGTTTCATCATAATTAAAACAATATTCAGAAGAGATCGAATAAACGAAAGTTCTTTTGTTTATCCAGCACAAAAATGGTGTGATTTACACGCTCGATATTTTTTGGTCTAGTTCCGGAAGAATACGGCATTCCCGCATTCGTGACCATGTATTCATCACAAAGCAAATCATCACGGATTTTGAACATAATGAAACATTGGTATAATAATTCTATTAAGGAACCACCGATACTCACTCCAACCCAGAACTTTGCAGATAGTGGAAATTAACGCTGTCATTTACCAGACACAGTCCTTCAGTCGAGTGTTAAGCGTGTGCTTATTGCATGATCTGTGAAAAATCGGATTAGGTTGCATTTGGTATCTCATTATTCAGTACCTTAATTACAGTACATTTACATGTATCCATTCGAAGAGGAAAATATAGGCGTCCGAAATTACCAAATCCGTTGGTCTCCTGGCTGTAGTAAAAGCTCGTCAGACTCCTTCTTGTTTACATGTGAAGATTACAGTTACAAAGGCAATAGCTTGATCGCCCAATAAATGAGACACAGTAATTGTATTGGTACATGAATCTGTCAGAACCCAGACTTTATTGCACAATTTAATGAGATTAATTAGAGCGGTTGAGAGGCAGACTAAAACTGTTTGTTGATTGCCGTTTCCAAGAAATGACTTTGTGATTGTACTTCCAAATCAAGTTACGAGGCGCTCGACTATTTGGCGGCGGTTTGTGATAGCTCCGAAAACGTTTTTAGCAGGATTACTGCGCAACGCCTGCTGACTTCATGGCGGAATCGAGCAGGCTGAAAAAGCATTATGAAACAAGCCTGTTGAACTAACCTGAAGCATAAAATTCCTTTTGCACTGACCCACATTCTTAATGAGTAAATAGGGGAACATATTTTAGGCGACATCGAAGATATTTAATCTAATTCGACATCAACTATGAGGACGGGTGGGTAATAAACTGCGATTAATTAAATTGATTCGGTTGGTTCTCCCACACGCCGCGGGATGGCAACATATCCAAAGCAAATATTTCATCTAAGGTAGTAAAATGATTCTGACTATCATCAACCCCAGGTACTGTATTCAACATTATTTTAGTTAAGTAGAAAAGAAATAAACCGCTAAAAGTCAATGGCATACGTCGCGTCTGCTTGATAAATGAAAGAATATACGAATAAAACCAATACTTAGGTTTCTTGGAAATGACCAAGTAGAGAACGATAATCATATGGTTTTGTTTCACGCTTGTCTATTTCAGACGCAAAAACATTCATCTCACTGGTATCTTAGTTAGGTCAAAAGGGTTTTTGAAGACTTTAGCCACCTCACCAGCAGCAGATATAAATCGTTTATCATTGAGTATTCCGTATCTAATCGTTTATCTGTGACCTAGACCAAATTCTAATGACAGTTTTAAAGAAATTTTTATCTGTCTGCGAACACACTACGAAGCAAAAAACTCTTGTCAACTATTCAGCTGTGACTAGCAAACCGCCGTGACAATGCATTTGTTTTTTTTTAAGTGCTAATTTTGCCAACTAATCTTCTTACTGAAAACTATATAGCGCCAGTTTCTTGTGGATCACTTACGTTTCTGATTGGGGCGAACCGAATTCAGTAGAAAAACTAGAGAGTAACGCAATGGCCCAACTC
>LUCM01009739.1:237833-274860 GCA_008360955.1 Fasciolopsis buskii | reverse complement strand
CCAGTCGGTCAACTTCCCCACTTGGTAGCCATCTGATGGCTGCAGGCCCCTTCGTGAAAATTGATGTACATTGTTGTTTCATTAATAAAGCAGGTAAAAAAAATTCCCACTTTCGTGTTGCACTCACCTAATCGTTCGTAAAAACACGCAAATGCTTGGCTGTATCCTGCCTAGGCTACTTCCCCACAAAATGCAAAACGATCGATATCTGCTCACGATTGTTTGTTAGGAGTTATTGAATTATTCAGTTATGTATATACGCCTGCATTTATGCAGTTGGTCGGTATTCGTCATTGAATTCACATATAGATAGAAAGATAATGCAACAGGTCACAGGTACGACATTATCAGAATTTACTGAGATCAGAGTCACGTGATGGTCAGTTTGCTGCTCTTTGCTGAAACGTTTGTGACATTGTGGCTCCCGGCCGATATATGTGGAAAGAACGCATGTTCTTGGGCAACTCAAACAGGATACGGGTGCCAGCGTAATGCATTGATAATGTCTGCGAATCATTCTGACTTGTCTATTGGCTATGACATTCAACTTGAAATCGTTCATTCCCGACTTCGGGTCCCAGTTCGGGTGACGGATGAAACAGCGTTGTACAGTTGCTTTTATGATTTCCACTGCTAGTCGGATGTGGATAGCCGAATGACAAGTCGTTTGGGAAATGAAAACCGAATTCGTCGTATATCAGTCGATTTGACAACTCAAGACAGTTTGATTCGAGGCATAAGTCGTCGATTAGAAGATTTTGACGCTGACAAATCTCACAAGTACGAAGATGTAACATTTGTCCTAACAACTTGAAGATTTCAATTCTAAATACATTCGGACACGTGCTCGAGCTTACACGCGTTCTACTGGTCCATATTTGGTTAGATTTTTACAAAACCCCGGGACTGTAAAAGTTCCGTTTAAAGGTCCTAGGGCGAAAACTTATGCGCATCCGATTTTTCTAAGCTCTTACTGTACAGATGTTTTTAATAATCACGTTGACAATATGTTTTTCGGTTATATTTTAGACAAATACCTGCCCTTTGGGGTGCCTAAAGCATTTGCTTGAGTTGATTGGACTTACGGAAATAAACAGAGCATCAAACTGTCTAGGATGGAGCGCATGTGAATGCATCACAAACAGACGTCATCGCGGGTTGAACGACCGATTGGTTGTGACCGATTTTCTATTTGTTTTACCATTTTGTATCATACTTTTAATTTTTTATACATTTGTTGTTAATCAAGTCGCGGCCGACAAAAGATGACCAGATGACAGAGTTAACCGGCGGTAGGAGGATTTGAGCATCCGAACGTCAGACTGGAAGTCCGTGATGCTAACCGCCTTGACATCTCCAATTAGAAAGCGTAGAATACCAGTCCTAGCCTGGAAGAAAAGGAAAGTATGTTGAATGCGGTTTGGACTGGAACCCGGTTGTTATTTATTCTAAACCATTCCAACAATCAAAGGCCATTCTGCACATTCGTTTACGGTGCTCGAATTGAAAAAAAACAAACTGTGGTAGAATTTCATTGATATTTAGTGAAAACAAATGACACGACAAGACAACTTGATCTACCATACGTGTGTGTAAAATGAATAAACAATACTCTGATCGTTTCAACTCCATTGTCCTAATTCCCATAGGGTTGTACTTCGACCGTGAAACCTCGCTTCTATGCAATCATGTTCACAACATTCCCCGATCGGGCTCTCCGTGTCTAGTTGTTCAAGATAAACGGCTTGTTATTCTAATTACAGCTTACTCGTTATCAATTCCCCGTTTGAGCTACCATCCAAACATGCCGGTTTGCTGTCCCGACTTGAAAATTAACTTTACAAAGCGGGTGGCGGGAGGAGGACGAGAAACATTACTCCGCCGAATTTCTTTCGACAACTATTTGCTGCGCTTTTTCGTTAAATCCGATTGTGTCCATTCGTAGTCCAAATTGGCACATGGTTCTAACAATGACTCTATATTAAGTGACACATATTAGATCCAGTATGAGGTAGAACGAATGCGGGGAGAGAAACGAATACGTAGACCGGACACTACGGGGTGGAGGAGAGACCGATTGATACGATATCCGTGTGATTTGTTTGCCATTGTGTCAACATGATTCCGATCGCATTGCACGATGGACCGTGTTTGTGTGATTCGGATTTTGGGATTTTGCGTTCGCAGTCGAACAAATGCAAACAGTACGTACTTATCACACACGTTCCGAGATCAGTTAGGAGAAAATTGTTCTTTCTCATTGTTTACTAGCTTATCAGGGACAAAGTCCGAGGAGATGGGAAGAAATCTCAAAGTCATGGGAAACTAGGGCGATTTCTTACGTTTCAAAAAGTCTTTTCACCTACAGCTAGTAGCCAAGTGATGAAACATTCAGTGGAGAAATAGAGACAGAAATAGACATTCATCTGATTGAATAGTCCAAACAGTTGAGTAAATCTCGGGGATCTTGTTCGGTCGAAAATGACCAATATTGTTCGGACTAATTTTGGGATACACGAACGAATTTTGAATTTTCATATTTTCTAGTTGACAACCGAGCAGATATAGTTGGGACACATCCATGTGCATGTGATACACGTCCAATAATTGCGTACAGCTAGTCAATTAAAAGTTATCACATGGCGTGTGTATAGCGAAACATTCAGCTCTCGTGTTGTTCTAGGTGGAATTGGTCGATTTAAACACTAGGATACCCGTATCAATTACCCATATAAACATGTATGGGGTATCTGTGGTTGAAAGTTTTGGACACTCGTTTCAAGATTGACAGGAGCGAACTGATTTGCCAAAAGTCGAAATTAAACAATATGATCAAATTAGATATGAAATCGCACGAATAAAATTTAGTTAGCAAAAAATCAATGTGCTTTGCCGAACTCCTCAGGTTTATTGCACAACTCCTTCTAGTTGCTATCGATCGGCCGGCCACGAACCCGAGAAAACTGTGACGTGTTTAGATCCGTCCTGGTTGACCGCCGGCTTCAAGTTCTGCATTGAAGAAACATTATTTCTGATGAAATTCAAGACGTAATTTGACAATTTTTTTCGGGCCAATAAGGGATCTTGGATTGATATCAATTCAATCACGTGTGATTTCAAACGTTAGCAAGATGAGCATGACCATCGAAGTAGGTCACCAATTGAAAAGCACACAAACCGAGAGATGGTACCTTGTATCAACTTGTAGTGCTGAGGCTTCCTGATTTGAAATAACTGTCGTCGGAGATTCTTTACACAGGTGGAAATGTGAGAAGTCCATATGTGATTTTCACCAATAATAAACCTAGATATTTCAGAGAATCAATCCTGATAAGAGTTTTCGAGTTGATGAAAGACGTTTCGGATGGGCAGGATGACCAAGAGAGAGAGAGAGAACGGACATTCAAAACATTTAGATGTGTTGAGATTTAAACCAGCTTGGGCAGAGAAATAGTAGATAGAAGATTGGTTGTTGGAAAAACTTTGAAAATCATCGTTGTTCAAAAGGGCTTGACAGAGGACAAGCTCATCATCAGCAAACATAAACAGATGACAGGCGAAGCTAGTTGATAAATTGCTGGTGTAAGTAAAAAAAGAGAAGCGGTGAACGAACAGCACCTGAAACACTCGCGAGTTGTTAATCAATGGTTTTGCAGTTTTATCGTCCATTCGTGGGGACTGGATTCGACTGGTAAAGTAATCAGATAGTCATGTCAATAAAGAACTGGGAAAACCAAATGTTTCCAGTTTGTGAAGCAGAAGAGACCGTGGGACTGAGTCAAATGCCGACGAATAGTCTAGGAAGGCGGAACGCACGGATTTGATTGATGCGTTTAAGGACTTACCAATGCGATGAATGAGGGAGGCGACGGCGTCCAAATGGAACCTGTTAGATTTATAGACAAACCGAACAGGGACGTGAAGAGGATACATAGAAGAACGCAGGCTTTTAAGTATAGCATGCTCTGTCAGTTTAAGACCGGAAGACTTTAAAGCGATGGAGCGAAAACGTTTTGCCAAAGCACTACTCGGCAAGGCCGGAATGGACATATTGGCAGGAAGGGCGCCTTTACAAGCTGCTTGTCAGCCAGCTCGAATGGCTCTTTTAGATGGATAAGAAGGTCTTTGAGATACAACAGTGCGTGATCCCAACCTATTCTGAAGAACTATAAGACCTCTAAACAGTAATAGCTGCGATCGATTGTAACGGCCTACCGGAGATTCTAATGAAAACGAAAATCGAGCCAGAAAATAACGAAATAACGTTGACACAGAATTTTAACATGGTCAGTCAAAGGGCGCGCAAATACTTTCAGGACCGTACTAACGAGATGAATTTTTATTTTGTACTGGATAGTTTATTTTCAGAAAAATTTCCGAAATTTATAGACGACTTATGTACAGATTCATAGTAAAAACCAAACCAGGCAGAACACTGATAATGAAATTATAAAAGGAAAAGAAGGACTATGCCTATTGGTTATTGCTCATTCTATACCTATCTACATTGGTATTTTCATAGTTACTTTTCATCGGATGACGAGTGAACTCCAAATTCGTTTTTAGTATTATGCTACTCGAAGATAGATGCACGACAATACTACTCCCAACGGTCACTTTAACCTCCCTCCTTTTAATCTTTTACAGTTTACTTCCTTCAGCAATGAAATAACACTGCACATCATTTTTCAGGAAGGGGCCTGCAGCCATCAGATGGCTACCAAGTGGGGAAGTTGACCGGCGGTGGGATGATTCGAACCCGCCACGACCTTATCCGCATGGCCAAGGCCGGCCAGTAAATCGTACTAAATATGACTAATACCAACCGGCTTAAGCCAATGAGGTTAATGAATATGTACGACTAGATACAGCATACCGTAACGTAATGGTACAGTGGTTTGTTGGAACAAACGAGACCGGGATATTAAATCCAATTTGGCGTCACTGTCCACGTGCGTGGAATTTGGTTTTTTCCCAGTCAATGCTGACCTCGTGCTCCGTAGCATGCCGGCTGGTGTAACAGTTTATTGCATGCGATAATAATAATGATAATAATAGTGATAATAATAGTAATAATAGTAATAATAATAATGAACATCGTCAATTTCCTTTATTTTCCCCAAAAAATCATGTTTGCAACTAGCATCATTGGACTGAGCAAAGCAACACCGACTTCCTTCCATAGGCACATGCAATATGGTCGAAAAATCGGACCAGACTATGTTTTGTGACAAAAAAACACATTTAAAGAATAAATTTGAAAATAAACAAACAATTATAGTTGCCTAGCAGTCAACTGGTGCTTCTATTTGAACATATTCTGACTAACGTGTACAAACGATAAATTCGACAGTGAATGCGTTCGATGCAGCCCATTGAAGCTTTCGTCTGCAAACAACAAAATACCCTTTTTCGCGTGTCTGTTTAAATCGTCCATTCGATGGTTTCGTCCAGTTTTCGCTTCAAAGAGAGGACACCCGGAACAGCCCCTATGCTCATGTCCACCCTATTGGTTCCAAATGAGACGAAAGTGGACGTAAATGACTTGTGCATTTGATGTTTTGACTGAGAATCAGGAAGATGTCTTATCGACCAGTTACCTAGCAAGCTTTACCGATGGGACAGCCAAAGGTTACAAAGAGAGAAATTAGGAGATAGGCATTTGATGTCAGTCCACCTTGTTCTAGAGACGTCACGACACACGTTAGAAACTAACTCGATCAGATGTGACTGATAAAAACTTCTACAGTGACTGGTTGCAGTATTGTTGTAACCTGATCTGTCTAATATCTGTACCAAATTGCCGATTTACTTTGGACTGGTAGTGTGAGCCACATAACCAAAGTCTCTTTCCAAAGCATCCGTGACCGTAATTCGACGTGACGGAATATCGCGAGAGTCAACTTATTTACCAGGGTTGTTTGTTTTCAACTTGTCTAGGCGAACTGCTCAGTGACCGAGGTCGAGGAGCTCCGCGGGAGATACAAATTTTCGAGTGGATATTGATAGCAATTCGATTGTTGAGTTCTCTAGACTTTGGACTCGATGAGAAGTTGATTATATTACCCTTCGCAATGGTTGCATAAGCGGTTCATTCATGCACTGATTTATCTCTGGTCCTTTCCTGATGCAATGAAATGAAAACCTAGGAGAGCCCATTCATTTCAGTTCACAGTTTGACGTTTCTTTTCTTAACAGTGTACCTTTTTCCATTTTGATTCATTCACTTCGATCTGCCAGTCTCATTTTTGGTCACAAGTGGAACTAGTCTTACCTATTGTGTTTCACTGAGATATAAATGAAACACTGAAAATCAACCCGTTCGCTACTTCACGTCAATCCCAACGATCGATTTAATGATGACAATTTCCCTCCACATTACGTCAGCATGTTGCGCGGTTTTAATGAATTAGGCTTTCGTTAAATTCACATTACAATCACGTGTTTTCAGTAAGCTGACCTAAGATCGATCATCCAAAAAAGAACCATAATCAGTCATCGTGGACATCAACGTGCATTCGGTTGATTAGCTGTGGATTGAGAATAAAGCACCGAAATCACAACCGAAAATGAGCATACACACCCTCACCCACCCAAGCACACACGCACGTGCACGTCACGTGCACACACGAAAGATGAGCAGGCGCAATAGGGTGGCAATCCTATGCAGGATTGGACGTACACTCTACTCACTTCGTCACTAGCAGTGAGTGCTTCAGTATAGTTTTATTATTTGTTAGCGCACGTAGCCACTGTTGAAAGGCAATTACTTTCATTGTCACGGAATAATTCACCATGTGATATCATCGTTCAATTCACAACAGAGAAACCATGGAAGCACTGTACAGCTGTTTCATCCTTGTTAGGAATCCTCGGCAATGCATATCCACTGCGCCCGAACTGGGATGCGAATCCGAGACGAACGATTCTGAGTCGAATGTCTTAGCCGGGCAGGCCCCAAACGTATTTATTCACACACACACACACACATACACACACACACACACACAACTGGACATCTAGTGGCTTGTGAACGTTTCCTCTGTTATTCGGTTGTAAAACTTGCCTTGAGAAAGACTATCCACGTTGGTGAATTACATCTAGCAACAACGCTGTGTTATTACCATTATATCATTCACAATTAAAAAACCAATACTTGGCACATCGATTCTTCGTTACACTCCTTACGTCGTTCGGTCCTGTTAGCAGGCTAGTTGCCAAATCTCTCGGATCGTGGATCGCCAAAAAACGATTTTCGCACGCATGAGGACATCCAACTTCGCTTATTGAAAATCCTATCGTGTACACATTCACGCAGTGAGTGAAGCAAATTTTCGCTTTGAGGTATCATTCATGAGGTGGACCACTATCTCGTTGGACAAAACCAATCCTCTGAATGCCTATTCGTGCTTACTGGAGCAAGCAGACAGTTTATGGTCCCCAAAACTGCACATCTGCATTTCTTTGCTTGTCTCATTTTAATTTCCTGATTAACGAACTAATAGTGAGTACAATTTTCCCGGCAGGGGTCCAAGGTCATCAGACGGTTGCCAAGTGGAAAAGTTGAATGGCAGCCGTGTGGATCGAACCCGCGATGTTCAAGTCCAAAATCTGCGATCGGGTTTCGGAGACCGGTCATAAATTTCTTCATACCCAAGTGTGAGATAAACAATCAACAATTTCAAATTTCCTTTCACTAAATTCAAAGCAAATCGAATTGGACTACAAGTATCCGTTTTCTATCTCCCAGCTCGGGTAGCCTTTCCACATACGCGTATCAACGTAGTCCACATGCGGATGGACAGTTGAGTCGTGGTTGATTTATTATGCAAATAGTCAAAATGGATTGCTTTTTTGATTTTGTTCCCTAAAACTTCTCGGATTTACCGATCAAAATTTTGAATTTGACTTCAACGAAACTCGTCTTCTAGTTTCGTGACCGTCCGATTTCACAATGCAAAAACGGGGATTTCGTATAAAACACGATCATGGGGATTTCGAGACTTCAGAATATTGAAATATGCAAATTATTGGATAAATAGATAAAATTTGCGCAGTCTAATTTGCAAGACCATTCGTTCGTCTGCATTCGCATCGGTTTTACTCTCGTGTTCATTCTAGTTGGCAAACTGGAATCACTTGCTTGCCGCATATTCGTATTCACACGGCTATCTGTCCAGCAAAAACGATTGGGTTGAATAGCTACGAAATCCATGATTACGAATTTCGAACTATGGACTAACCAAGCAGTAGGACAAACGAGCTCGTCTTTAGCTATTCGTATTCATTCATTCGGTCAAAGCGATTTAAGTGTTCACGCCAATGTGCAACGTTCAAATTATGAAATCGAGACAAATAAATTGGCACATATGAGGTTCTGAGCATCCGTTCGTACGATTCCCGGTTGTGTGTACAGTAGGGCATCCCGGAGTTGGTCCCGGGCACCCTTGATTCGGTCCAGTATGGATTGGTCGGGTGGACGAATTTTGGCGTCAAAAAACACACTCAACAACCATCGGTCACACACACACGTAGAAGTACAGGTCTTTTGCTAGCAAAATTGCTATCCCACACTAACTGGCTTTTATTGCAAATTACGCGTCATGTTATTGTATCGGCACAAATACGCATCGGTTCGGTTTGACCAGTAGAACCAGTAACGTTGCATCGATTTGTCTCAACTCGGGTTGCTACTCAAAAAAAGGAACGAAATATGGATTGCTAAATAATAACTTGAACAACCATGCAGACGAGGGAAGCTTTTGAGGGCAAGAATATTATAGGATGAAACTTTTAAAACAAGTTTATTCGTCATCATGTGTTATTTGGTGGGTTCGTTTGGAAAATAGGGAATTTGTTTTTCTTTTTCAATCATCAACTTAATTATATTGATTTTCAAATATACTACCTACATGTCAATCATTTGTCTATGTGATCCTATCAGATTTTCACTCCCTCTAGACACACTAATCAATCAATCAATCAAAAATAAACAATTCAACTTTAAGCCTGCACTTGTTTTCCAAGCATTATTTCTCGAACCTGCACAAAAGTAAGTAGTCACTGTTTGATCAGACAGAAGCAGATTTCAACTTAGTTAAACGGATGGACAGAGTTGGACGAGGGAACAACAACGAATGAGTCGAAATTAGTCAGTAGTATCATTCACCTGATGTTCACGTGATGTCTCCGGTGGGTGATGAGTTGTTCATTGTGTTTAGACACACATTGCTCGTCTTTGGTCATGTAAATCTAAATGCTTGTACACGTTCGCTCTAAAGGCAGACATGTGGCCTTGGAAGGTGGATAGCTATCACATCTGCAGTTTCCAGGATCCCGATTTGTACAAACTGTGATTTGTTTTTGGGGATCGCGGCGGACAGTAATTAACCATAAGCTATCTCCCACAGCATGACCGTTTTTGTTACTGATTGTAAAACGATGGTTCTTCAGTCAGATGTATTGCCTTCGTGTACGTACCGATATGGCTTAAGTTCAAACTCACAGTTAGGCACATTTTGCAAGCTGGATATCAGTCATCAGACTACTCCGCCATCCATTCCGGGACTGCCAGACTAATGGGACGAAATTATCGGGACGCGATAGCAATGAGGCATGAACAAAACGCTTCAAGGTTTCTATGGTTCTAAATACAAAAGAATGATCAATCTCTTTGGTTGTTACAATCACGCTTTCGTATTTTGCTCATGAAGAAGAAATTAGGTTTGCCTTGGCAACTAACCTGGGATAAAATAGATTTCATATGCAAAAACTCAGCCGTTTTATGCTAACGGGATCAAGTGTAAAGTAAGCAAGAGATATATTGCGAGTCACACTAGGAATTGCGCACGTGAGACCGCCAACAGTCTGCACTCTGTTCGATCGCTCAGTCATCGAATTCATCAAGCTGACCTGTCGCTTTGAATATCAAATTCAAAATGATGTCAGATGTAAGGGTAGATAAGCGTACTCCCCGGGTCTGGCTGAGGTATTCATTATGTATCCTTACAAATGCGAAGAACAACATAAAGTCGCCACGTGATAACTTTGGTTTGCCGTGCAAAATTTCAAAATTTAAATTTGTGATATTATTTTGCCGATATCTACGGGTTGTCGGGAGTCGAATAGTTGACGATTATGTTTCGTTTTTAACCGAAAATGGCTATGATTTTGTGTCAAGTTGTTGGAACTATGATAAATTTGTTTTGACTCCTTCAGCAATCCCTTCATGTGCATATGTAAAGAGAACACACACACACACACGCACACAAATGAAAAATGATAGATGAAATATTGTTTCCGAAACCGGGTATTGTAAATTTTAATTTGATTCATTTCTGTTACACGAATGATCTGTGGATGTTGGTAGGAATCAGTTGAACAATATCCTTTCTTGTTTGCCTAGTTCTAAACCGAATGACAAGCGTCCGAACACCATCGGCCTATTCATGTGTTCCTGGTCGATTAAATCGTAAGTGGAAGCATATA
Source organism: Fasciolopsis buskii (assembly GCA_008360955.1). Classification (NCBI taxonomy): domain Eukaryota; kingdom Metazoa; phylum Platyhelminthes; class Trematoda; order Plagiorchiida; family Fasciolidae; genus Fasciolopsis; species Fasciolopsis buskii. The sequence continues at coordinate 264,372 of LUCM01009739.1, read as the reverse complement.
ATGAAAACATTTATTGGTCTGGCTACTGGGTATTGTCATTCGGACCTCTTGTTGGTAACACGAAGTCTAAAATATCTAAAACTAACGCTGTTCCTCAACACGCTACAACGACTTACTAACATGGTAGTCAGGTGAACGATTATATTGGGAAGAGTACATTCCCGACTGGACTCTATTGCTAAGCGAGGTGAATATTGATACAGGAAAGTTTTATTGTTCCAAGAAACAAAATGGAACCATCTACCGACGGGGCAGCCATGTCCGAGCACACAACCAACATCTGGCCCGGCCAACAGCCAGCGCCATTGTGTATGCTGCAAAAAGGAATTTAGTCATATTCACGGATTAAAAAACAATCCAAAAAGATGACAGCTGTGGACGATTACAAGGAAGATGATGTAGACATGTTTACGAACTAGGCCTCCTATTAATCGAGCGAGGTCACCAAAATTGTGAGTGACGTTTTGCTGGCATGTGTAATCTTGGTCAATGCTCGTTTGAGAACAAAACTACACTTCGATACTTTCTGATATACAATGGGCCCGGGGGCTGTTGACAGTAGACGATGTGAAATCCACCTCGAAAACCAAACAGTTATGACCTGTCTAATGGTGACCAACAAATTCGAGTGTGGAATGTCCAATTTTAAAAACAAAACACTTTTTTATTGGCTATCGAACTCAGTTAGCTATCACGAGGTTTACACTCGCTATGGTCCTTGATTTATGTCTAATAATAAGGCTTTTTGTGTTTTATCGCAATTTACACTAGCAAGACAGGTGAAAACGGTAATTCTGTTGACTACTAAAGGAATCAGTGAAAATTTCTTCTCACGTCGATAATGGTTGGGAATCGCGGCATGTAAAATGTAATAATTAAAGAATACGTGTGCCAGTCGTTGATTTGTTTAATTTCTGGATCGTCATCAACAGATTTCACCAAGTCTAGAAGAATAAAACCAAGGGAGTTAGACAAAGAAATATTTCTTGTTAGATCAAAACCGGTCGTTCAAATTGGTTTTTTGTGAGCAACACTCATAGATCGACTAATCCGAGGGCTAATTCGGCTAACCATTCGGAACTGATCTTAAAATGAGGCCTCTTTGCTCATTTCATCCATTGGGACAACCAGCTCTGTTCTTTCGCAGTTCATCAGCATTACGTGAGACATTTACACTCACTGGCAAACCAAACTGATCACCGAAATGAAATCCACCCAAACTTATATCTAGGAAGAAATTTAACATGTACGTTATTTTCTATTGCTCGTTCGACAAGTGTCCCACATTAGATGATATATGTTTTATTCTCTGCATATTCGGCTTTTTATCTATCAGTTGGAAGACTTATTTGTTAACTGCTCCAACTGTACTGAGGAGTAGAAATTTTGGCAAAGGTTTTAGTTATATTAGAAAACGAAGTCAGTTCCTTTTTGAAATCCTGCAGATTCTTCATCCCAAACACCTGATGCTTCAAAAGATTCACAGTGTGGTACCGTGGAAATGGCCGATTTCATTCGCATGAGACTACTGCCTTCCTTTTCAGTAGTATGTTTCGTATACGGATGGATGAACCACGCGATCAATTTCGCAGGTATTGCTGTTGGTATTGATGTGGCTCAGAAAAACCGATTTAAAGAACGGAAATTTGCTTTATCTGACCTAACAAGGCCTCAGGTGATTATTTGCCATTCCCATTTTCACGGCTATATTCATCATAAGAATTGGCTATATCTGCCTCGGTGGGTTATAGCCTGGGGTACTTCATGAAGTGTTTCTTCCCTGAAACATGATTTTGTACATTCCAACAGATGGTCTTACCTTGGTAGCTAAAATCAGACGCATTCAACCACTCCCGGTTCACTGAACGCAACATCCAGGCAGGTGATGACACTGGGTACATTCATGTTTTCCCATCTTGTGATCGTAAAAAATCAGTAGGTGAATTGCAGAAAGACCAGAGACGTTTACGTTCGCTGAAGAATGTCCGTCTAATGTATATATTAGTGATAGTTAGGAAGTTTTGGATGTGCCGGACGTTTTGATATTTCACTAGAAATTGTCATCTCCTCCAAGGGGAGGGGTGTGTATGTTCCATTTCAGTTGGCTTGCTATACTCTTGGTTTGTTGTTGTTCACTAATAAGAAAGCGAAGCAATGATTTTAGGAGTAAGGAACGACTCGTTTTTTCCCATGTTTCCACTTTTCGATACTCGATCGATTTCTAATTAAGTCTGTTGACAATTACTTAATAAGGGTAGCTGTACAACGAAAGGAATTGGTACAAATAAAACATTAGTGATCCAGGTCGGCGAGTGATTCCTATAATGGAGAATTCAAAAAATTTCCCGAAATTCCCTTCGGAAAATCACGTAGTAAAAGAGAAATGCCAAGTGAGTGAATTAGATTGATTTCCTAGCTTACCGGTGTACAGGTTGAATATCAGAAACCTAGCGGGAAAAATAGCAAACACCCCGGCAGAAAGTGACTTGTAAGTACTAACTGATGAACTCAGATGTACAGTACTGACTGATAGAGATTTTTTGAAAATCATTTACTCCCTTCATTAATGAAACAACAATGTATATCATTTTCCAGGAAGGGGATCGCAGTCAACAAAGTTAACCGGCGGTGGGAGGATTCGAACCCATGACTTTCACGTCCAAACGCCACTTCCTTATCCAGGATGCGCATAATTTCTCTGAAAGAGTTGACCGGTCAGCTAAAGGTTACCGAGTAGGAAAGTTGATCGGCCGTGGGCGGACTTGAATTGACCGTCTTGGCGTCCAAACTCCAAGAATTTATTCGCTCGACCTTCACCAGTCGGTTATCCAAGAGTTCATACGGTTTTCGGGGAAGATACTAGTTATCGTGTTTGCAAAAACGTGAACTAAGATTGTTTATGAGACACAGGGGATTATTGAGCGAATTACGTCAGGTAAAAGAACGAATGCGCGAACAAAAACAAACGAATTCGAAGAAGCGACGCATCAGGTGAACGTGTGCATGCGAGTGTAGTGAAACGCTTGTGGCTATGTTACGGTCATAAAACTGTTTTTTTTTGTAATAAGCTTATCTCAGTGTTTTCAGATGGCGGCTTCGGATATCGATTTGTTTAATCTTTTAAATATCGACTAGGAAGTTATCAACAAATCTTTCGGATGTCCTTCATCAAATAGCTTTGTGCAAGTGATCAGGATGTGTTCTGCCGGCAGTGGCCAAGTGGATAGGGTCGTGAACTCGAAGGTCCCGGGTTCGAATCCTCCCAATGCCGGTCAACTTCCTCATCTGTTGGCCGGGTTCCCCGTCTTGAAAAATAATGTACATCATCTCTTCATTAATAAAGGAAGTAAAATGTAAAAGATCATAATCGGGTACAAACACGATTAAAACTAATGGATCAAACTGTCTTTAATACTGTCAAACAACAAATTGCTTCTTGACATTTAAGATTCTTGTGTGAATAAATGGCCAAAATGTCCACGTAACTATCTGTGTTCCCATTTTGCGTGTGGTTTCATAACTACGACAAGCACAACACAAGTGGAAGTATACTGCCTCGTCCGGGGTGAAGTTCGAGATGTACGGTCACGTGCGGCGTAGTCCCACACAGAAAGACTGGAAAGTAACCCCATTCTATCTCTACAATGAGTATGGTTATTAGATGATTGAAAAAATGTCCTTCCAAGAGGCGCGTGAACCGAGTAGTCAGTCACCGGTCCCAAGTGGGCAACGTGGCCCTCAGGTCTTCCTGCTGCCTTGCGGATCAGATCACTTGATCATAGGCACTGGTCTGGGAGACGGGATAGTATCAAGTGCACAAAGGAACCACGGATCTTGATGGATGGGCTATGATGTTGAGGACGAGGATGGAGAAGTTATTTCGTATGGTGAACAACACACATTGATTCTTGTTCTTTTTGCTTTTTTGCTCACTGCTTTCGTTTTTCGCCGTGATTACATTAAAACATTAATATATATACATATATATATATATGTATATAGCATACCTGACGAGTGACAATAACCGCGAAACCGGTCGTGTGCTCCTGGGCAAATTTTGTACACTCATCTAGATACTACTTGCTATATATATATATACGCCTGACCAGAACAGACAACCACGCAACGGAATATGAGAAACCTAACCGACTCCGTGCGTAAAAGCAAAGCATGCACCCGATAAAACTTGCACGAAGCGCAGAAACACAAATTTTGAAACTTAAAATGTCTGAAAATTGACGAGAAAAGCCATTAGACCCAGGATTGGTCTTGGTAGAAAGAAATTGGCAATAAGACCGAAGTAGACATGCGCTGACTTGCGACGCAACGCAAAACAAAAGAACCGGGAAACGTGATTTGCTGCCTACATCGACGGCAATTGAGAAAACCGGATTTTGCTTGGGAAATTCATATGCAAAATAGATTGACGCTACAAAACTGTTTGCTAAATTAAGGTCTGAACATTGCAATCGTGTGGAACGGATCCCGTTAGAGATCCACTTGTGGCCGTTTGTTTTTATTGAAACAACTTGCCAAAGTGAAGAAAGTAAACTTTAAACACACTTGTGAAACTCACAGCTTTGAGTTCTGTCGAGGGCTTGTCAGTTTCGACGTGGAAATCGATTGCGCACTGACAAGTAAAATCTTTCGTGGCTTTAATGACGTGTTTTCCAACAAAGTTCTCATATGCAAACTTTCAGACGAAGAACGGACGGTTTGTTGTATTAGCCAAAACGGGACTTTCACATAATACCTAGCTAACTAGCTACTTGATAACTGGTGCTAGAATCTGTACAATTAGGTTGGCTGGAAACTTCGACTGCTGCGCGTTTTAGTACGCACATTGTGGCATTGCACAGCTGAACTATGGGTAAAATGGCGAATGTCCTGAATGAGGATTTTGGACTGTTTCAAATGTTGTGTAGTTTTTTGCAGGTTACATTTTGTTTTAATCGTCTCCTCGGGGTATATAAGTCCGTGACCTTCACATAGTCCTGGCTACGCTCCAACGCTTTCAATAGCTGCCTCAACGGATGCGCCTGCAGGCGTGGACGATACGGTTTTGTTTTCGGAGTGCGTCTATTTGTCCGACGACAGTTTTGAAGGTTTCTAAGGTGATTTTTCCAATGAGTACGATTTTCTATTTATGGTTTTGTGAGTGGACAGTTGGGCTGCCCACTCGCCCGGGTGCTTATTCCAAGAATTTCCTTTATTATAGAGTTAAATTTTGTCTCTGGAACAGGTTTCCTTAAGCTAGGGCCGCATGGGGATCATTTGCATTTCCTGATAACCATAGAAAAAAGAACAGTGATTTATTACCCAATTATTACCAGTAAACTACCGAAAACATTCGAATAATGAGAATACCTCAGTTTGGAATGCTACGTTACCGTGAAACGAGGCTACCGCTTAACTTGTTGCTATTTTGGCATGAACCGGTGATTACGCTATTCCCATGCCTGCAGCGGCAGCCCGGCCTACTGCCAGCACTGTTATCGCAGACTGTATTTTAAAGTAGCCGTGACAGACTCGTTCACGCCGTCGCCCGCAGACTTCATTTTACCAGAGCGACCTCAAACGTGCATCATGAGACCGCCGTTTGGGGGGGGGCATGGTAACGATCGTAGGTACCTCAGTCTGCCGTGTCAACCACGAATGTGCCACTCCGTTCAATCCCTCTGTTCAAACTCATAAACCCACGGTGTCCCGTTTAGTATCACATGTGGTCAAAAAGGCCACTACGTACTCGCACCGGTCATGTGATCTCGCCGCGACGACAAGTTAAAATGGAAAACCTGTACAGCCGGTGAGTTGGGCCTATGCAGTTGGACCAGGTCACGTGATTCTGGTGCTCGGCTGTTCAGTGTGGCCTTGGGTTAGAAATTCGGATTTTCATGACGTATAGACTTTCGGGTCACACCCTACAATGCTCCCATTCCGGAGGGTAGACCGCGTGCGTGTGGTCGTTTGGATCAATTTAGCTGCGCGTGAAACGAACGCGTTCAAAATCTGTTCTACCAAGGCGAGTGATGATGCTGGGTTTGATGTCGAGTACTTGTAAGGTGTTCCGGTTGCCATTTTCAACGGACCTGGGCTTGTCAGGCATAGAAACAAGTGATTTTGTTGAGTAATGTTCAGTCATATTGTCAGAATCAAGAAATGCTGCTTTCTACTTTTCAAGGTTTGCGGTATTTGTCGCGCCGGGTAACAACACGGAATGGGCCTAAGTATGCCGTATGCAACGGGGATTTCACAGAATTGGAACTAACCAAATCATGTGGGCATGTAGTTAGATCATTTGGGATTTAGGTAGCTCACAAAGTAAGACTGGTCGCGAGGGCCCTTAGCGTTCTCATGCGTGACGGCAAATGATTAACAAACACGGATGGGTCAATTTATCGGTACGGCCAAAGAAGAACTCGTGAGGTAGCTTCAGGGTTTTGCCAAATACCATAACCGCTGGACAAAAACGAAATTCTTCTTCTAAAGTGGTACGGATGTACAATGTGGTCAACGGAAGACCGTTCGTCCATTTAATTGAATAAACTGGAGGTGAGTGAAGGTTTTAATTGCCTAAAAAATCTCTTTACTTATTCATTAGATGAAGGGTGGCGAGCCGTAGTGCGAATTTGTCTAAATCCAAGCTGAGTGGAAAAAGCAGCGAACAGTTTAGATCGGATTTGTGCGCCTCTATCGGTCGTGATTATAGAATGAACAATAAACGTAGAAATCCAGGGGTTGAGAAAATCTTCGGAAACCACTTCAATGGATTGGTCACCAATCGGGACTGCCATTGTCCAACGGGTGTCCAGAGAAAACGGTACCCATTGGCTGGTGGTGGCAAGGGACCCATGATACCGAGGTTTGGCGTGAGAAAAACGCCCATCATCACCGGGTATTTGGGAAGAAGAGGAGTGGAAATGTCGGTGGATTTTACTTCGTTGACATGGGATACAAGATTTTGCCCAAACACGAATGTCTCTGTTCATATCAGGCCAAACATGGCGATCGGAGATAAGTTTATGACAGGGTGACATGTGGAATTTGAATGTGTGAAAATCAAGCGGCGTATCGAACAAGGGACAAAGGGCCCGGATTTTCCGATCGACATGTCACAAACAATGAGAAGTGGTAGATCTTCGAGCACCAGGGAGGATGTTGATGATGACCGGTGATATTTTAGCTACTGATAGTCTTTTTGTGCCTTCACGATGTCTTCCAGCTGAATGAGATTGATGTAAACCTGGACGGGACAGATCATCCGCGAGAAAAGTATCCGATCCTTTTACATACCTGATATCGGTGGTGTGCTAGGAGATGTAGTCGAAATGTCGAATTTCTCTCGGGGAATATCGCTCACTGATTGAAAACTAGAGTATATGTTAGCGGCTGATGACCAGTTCGTGTGTCCACGTTTCGGTCCTTTAAAATGCACCGAAATTGCTTGATCGCAAGGTGTACTGCGAGAAATTCACATCCCAACATGTCGCCCGTGGACTGTGCCGATTGCAGCTACCGGGAGAAGAATGACAGGGGTTGCGTCGCACCACCAGTTATTTGCTCTACTTCGGCACCCACGGCCACAGTAGATGCATCGGTTTGCAAAACGAGGACGGTCTTGTCATCGGTGTACGCGTGCGCCAGGACGGACACATTAAATTAGACTTCCATAAGTGTTGCAGTGCTCTTTGAGCTTACGGAGCCAGGATAACGTCAGTTACTCTTTTTTCAGAAGTTCGATTAGTGACTGTATAATCTCGGAACAATAAACGGAGCGCCATGGATGCACTTAGATGTATTGACAGAAATTCTACATTCCTGGAAACGTTGAAATACGAGGCCGAGATGCTGGCGATATTCGTGTTCGTCTGTTCTGGCAAGGAGGCCATCATCAATGTACACGAAGACGAAACTGGCAGAACGAGACACTCGATCCATGGATCTCTGGAATGGCTGAGCTGCATTTAGCAAGCCAAAAGGCATGCGAAGAAATTCGTGTAGTGTCCTGACGGCAGTCTATGCAATGTCCTGCGGTGCTACAGGAATGTGGCAATAAGCTCGTACCTGACCAAGCTTTGAGAAAATTCTTCTAACCCAGGGGCCGTTGAAGAAATCGCGATTGTGTGGAAGCTGGTAACGGTCAGGTACACTCGCATTGTTAACTGCACGAGGGCCGGCGGTGGCCAAGTGAATCAGGTCGCGGCTTTTGGACGTGAAGATCGCGGGTTCGAATCATCTGCCGGTCAATGTCTCCTCTTGGCAGCCCTCCGATGGCCGAGGCCGCTTTCCTGAAAGATGGTGTAGATTGTTATTTCATTAATAAAGGAAGTAAAAGATACAAAATAATCACCAAACGGGCTTTTTTGGGACTATGTAGAATGGGGGTGCCCATGGGCTGCTTGATGACCACTTCTTTGGGTACAGTAAGTCTCTCGGGTAACAGTCCACCTAGGCACGTTGTTATCGGGGGACCTTTAGTGGCAATGTAATGCTGAACGTCATGTGGTGTTGTAGTTTGGGACGTTTTTGGTACATTTATTGCGGAGTATACATCTAAAATGGGAGAAAATAGTGATTGGATCATCATCGAATTGATTCCAAGAGAAGGCTGCGAGTATGGATGCCATATGCTTGCAGAGATGTAGTGCTTTGCAACAGAATACGATATTTTGCATCGAAAATAAGGCCAAACACGAAAAGAAAGTCGATTCCGCGGATTGGGCGGGAAACGTGAACAATCACGAAAACCCAAGGAAAACACCACCCTTAGGCTGGATGAAGTGTCAGTAGTGTTTGACCCCTTGCCTTCATGAAAGAACCGCTGGCTGCTTGTAAAGTGAGGGTGGCAAGACATAGATAGTGTTGTCCAGGAGGAACAGGGATCACGTGCATCTGGGCACCGGGATCATTTATGAATTTCATGAAACTAGAAGGATCATAAGTGCAGAATAGGCGACCAGGTTCAAAGCCAGTGTCAGCGGTCGCCATTAATGAATGACTCTTGCATTTCCCGCGTGATTTGCTTTGAAATTACATGGATAGTGGTATCGACGGCCTTCCATACCAAAATGGTAGTGATACCAAAGATAGTATTTATTAGATGGAACCCGAGAACGCCCTCTAAATGGCCTAGGACGCGACGGTGAACGTTTTCGATGTTAGTGTTTGAGTACAACGTTCATCTCAGATGTCTGCTGATCGATTTGTTCTTTAAATTGCCAGACAGAATCTGCAAGCTTTGTGAATGGGACCGTAACAGTAATTTTGCTTTTCGAATTGGCGTCAAACATTCTGTCGGTAGCTTCAGTTAGGCCCGCCGCCGAGGTATCTTCCTTGAAGGATGCCAAAACTTCTCTAATCGAAGAGGAAAGCTATTGCATCCACAAACGTCGTATCAGTGACTCGTTCATTTTGGGAGACCTCAAAAGTTACTTCAGGCATCTGAACATTTGGGAGGATTTCCAATTCCCGATTTCAACATTTTCGAAAAGCGTATTGGGGCATTCCTGTTCAGATAATCCAGTACGTTTGATTACGGCATCTTTGAGAGTGTCGTAGGAATTCCCAACTAGGATTTCGTGAATTAAATCACACAGGTCCTCTGCTACATCCGGGATGCCAGGAATAGGCTCTGTATCGAATTGCAGCACATTATTGACGGAGGACGGACGTCTGCGCGAATCGCAAGCCGGGGTATACAACACAAAACGGGGAATTGTCACGGTGACTGAGACCTCAAAGTAGTTATGGCCGCTTCCTGCATCGCGTAAATCCATGGTGGATTATGACGGCACACAAAACGGAATGATATGACCCGCAAGTAAAAGCATGGAACAGAGATACACAAAGCACAGTAACTGAAATGCGGGCTCATCAATTTGTAGTGGGTAAAAGGAACAACGTATTCACACAAGCCGTGTGATCTTCGTGCGACGACAAATTAAAATTGAAAACCTGTGCAACCGGTGAGTTTGGCCTAGGCCGTTGGCCAGGTCACGTGATTCTGGTGCTTGGCTTTTCAGTATGGCCTTCATTTAGAAATTCAAATTTTCAGAACGTGTAGACTTTCGATGTGTGTCCTGTAACCTTTACGTAGAGCTTCTCGAAAATATCTTCTTCTGTTGATCTGGTAATTTCGTTCTTGTTGTCTAAACAGTATATTTCTTTTGGAATTTTAGATTTGGTCAAATGTAGAATTGGATCAACTGTGTAAAGTCTTCGATCTTGGTGGTATTCGAACTGGAGCACAGAGAAACTCACGCATTTGCACCGCATATGTTTTACGAGCTGCCATACTTTGTAATTTTTTCAGTTAAACAGAACACAAACGGCCCCTCTACCCGGTTTTGGTAGCAATACATTTTGACGTATCTCTGATTAGGACAATCTCCGTTACTGATCCATAGGTGTTCGAGATCAATAGGGATCAATATTTATGGACAGTGCGCTGTTTCATAATTAGCGCTAATTTCCAACATAGATTTATCCCAATACAAAACCGATCTTTACTGAGCAATATTGTTTGTTTTTCAAACTCCGATGACGTCTCCCAGAGTGTGGCGTCCTGTCAACGCGTAGGCTTGTCCAAGTGTAATCAGTTCGGGGGTTTTTTTTGCGTGCACAAATCAACATTTTCGGAGTCGGTGATTCGAGTATTTTTTTTGCATCCAACTCTATTCGGGCCAACAAATAGGAATACACAATTTCGTCGAGATTTAGTGTCATTGGCAGCAGTAAACTGGTCGTAATAATTGGAAGTAGCTCATGCTGTTCCATAAAATGATAGCTACTCTGAGTGATGGTGACATCCCTTTGGTTACATCTCCCGCGGACCGACCACAGTACTGGCCAATGCAAGGCGATAGAAACCATATGGCGTGCTGAAACAGGAGAGTGCCGAACTAATATTGCAAACACGTTCAGCTTTAGCGTGTTTTGTAGCTCACGTTGGCAGATTTGGGACAACTTGATTGGTCTGGCAATGAAAGGTTTGCAAAGACTTGCTTACTAATCACATCACGCGGCCGGTGATGAAATGCTTGCTATCTAAACGTCCAGCTTAACGCTCGCAAAATACTTTGAAAATTGTAAGTCTGTAATGTATCTGTCACTGATTTCGTGCACAACCAATATTTCTTTACCGTAAGATCAAGCCAACGAGACAAGAACACGGAGTCCGCACGTTTTACAAGTTCGCATACCTGCACTATACAGAACTTGCCTCTGTTTGGTACAAGCCTTTCCCGTAGAAATCTGCATTCACTCACTCGATTACCCCTAATCGAGTGACAGTTTAAGCCATTTGCTTCTATTTCCATTTCACAGTCCTCGTCCATGTCCAGCGTTGTCAGTTGATCGTCTTTAACGCTCGCAAAAGCGTCGCCAAGCGGTTCCAGACATTTGGGCACATCAGATTCCTCCAGTAGTAGGTAGGCTGTTCAACGCTCTAATGCCCAGTGTGACGTTTCTATTGCCATCAGTGATGCACCTAATTTGAGCTCTTAAAGCATGATCCAGTGACCATTTTCTTTGAATCACATTTGAATTCACGCAGATCAGTGAGGGCTTTTATTCATTTGTTTGCAATCTGTCTGTTGAATCCATTCTTACACAATCGTTTCCCTAACTTCCGATTCAATATCCGCGCCACCGGTTCTCGTGGTATTATTGCCAGTATTAGTAGTAGTAGTAATAATATCACTGGTAGTAGTAGTAGTAGTAGTAGTAGTAGTAGCACAAATAGTGCTACTGGCTGTAAAAGAACTAGTAGTATATTGTCTATATTTTTTGCGCGAATCTGTGCTATGGGAAAAAAGTCGAGGGATGAAAATGATTAACCATAAAAGAAAAAGAAAGGTAAACAGCGTGTGAGTTTCATTACTTGTGGTAGTTCTTTCATTCCCTATCTCCAAATCTACGGTTGATCAACAGGATTCATGATTTCTCTGTAGGATTCAAATTGGCGGGTTCACAGACCGAAGCAGATGAGTGACTTAAATGACCTTACCCCGAGCCTTTGACCAAACGATCTAACTAAAGAGGCAGCAGGAAGATTTGAGAGCGACGTAACTCACTGGTAATCGGTGTTTGGTTGCTTCGTTCATGCGCCCAGAGATAGGACTAAACATCCTTGATGCTTAGTGCATTGCTCTTCCACGGATACCGGTATACAAAGCATCGCATGCAACCTACGGTGACCGCAGTTGATTTGGAACAAGGATTTAGTCAACTCTTCTATCCTGATTACCAAGAATCAGTCAAACCGATGGAGGGTGCTGGGCATTCACCTTCATCCTTGCAATTTGTGGGAATCATTTGGCCACAAGAAGGCACTGTGTAGATCTTCCTCGCAAAGACTATTTTTGAGACTCGGTCATTCGAAATAATTTCTTGAGGCCCTCAAGCCAAGTAGTGTCCTCGGAGCTAGGTACATCCACCCTCGAACATGCTAAAGCATTGGAGTTAGTAGTGGTAATAGTAGTCGCCGTAAAAGCACCAGAAACAGTTACAATGGTAGTGGTTGTAGTGATGATAGCAGTAGTCATAGTGGTCTTGATAACCTTAGTGCGGGATATGATGGTTTTACCATTGATAGTAGTATTGCTAGTAGCAGCAATAGCAATAGTAGTGACAGTTTTAGTGGTGATAGTAGCACTTATGTTTCGAGTACTAACAATAGTGGTTATTTTAGCAGGTCATAATAGTTGTGACAGCAGAATAGATAAATAAAATTGGTAGTAATGTTGATATAGTAATAACAGCAACATTGATGGTGATTCTAACAGTAGTCGTATTAATAGTAAGAAAATACTAATAGTATAAGTAATAGCGATATTGCAAACAGTGATAGTAGTAGTATTAGTATTAGTCGTAGTCATAGTGGCGACTATACTAGAGTGGTGACGGGAGCAACGGCGATTGTACTGGAAATAGCTTTAACTGGGCGAGTAGTATGTTCGGAAGCAGACAGACATTTTGGTAATGATCGCCACCTATTCATTTCACCTATCGGGTTCACTTAGAGATTCGCCAATGAACTCGTGATGCATGCACCGGTCACTATTCAGAACTTACAAATACAATGTTAGAGTGTAATGGGAAAACCATCTAACTACTGTTTGTCCAAAATTCGGCGCTGCGCTCCCATTAGCTGTGTCGACTTTTGCATGCATACGGCTTAAGTGGATTTCCCATTCTGCATAACATTCGGTATTCGTTCCACCTGGAAACAGCTGAACAAAGGAATGTGTATGTACTCGTTGTTCGACCTAGGCAACATGCGAGAACGATTCTAAAGAGGGATCGTGGAAAATGGAACTGGTCCTAACACAACGATCCGTACAAATCAGTATGGTTTGATTGAATGAGAATATACGTCACAAGTTCGAAAAATCACAAATATTCACAGTTTCAAGGCCAACAAATTGGTGATATGTAATCATGTTTCAAATCATTCAAACACGAATGTGCCGGCGTGATTTCGAATCGATTGTCCAAATACTCTATTTTCGTTTGGGCAAGTTTTATGGAATAGAATGTTTTCTTAATCTGTCATCTCCGTTGCACTTGATCAGTGGCATCTTTTTTCCACCCCAAAACGGGTGTAAGATACGATGAGTTTTTGTCATTATATCATATTACATCTTTATTGTCGTGATCCCTGACCCGATTAGAAAACGATGGACGTTGTTCTATTGTGGAAGCATTTTCTGGTTTGCATCTCGACAGTCAGGACTCACATTCATAAAACTACGCTGATCAGTTTTCGTGACATACACAGCGTGATTGAACGTAAGTCTATTTGTCACAACATTTCGCTACCTTACTTAATTTATTGATTAACTGTTACTGTGTGATGCAAGCACATGTCACTGTACATTGACAATCAAATTCTCACGTAATCTTAATACGTTAGGCTCAGATAGAAACATGATCATTGAATTGTGGAACAGAATTCATTCAATGAGAAGGCTTTATGATTCCAAAAACTGATACGATCAGATTTTTTGACAATTGACCACAAACATTATCCTGTTTTGCTCGACGTGGAAGATTGTGGAACCGGGATTCCGATCACATTCATTCAAACAGGCCGTCTTGTTGGAAACGGGTGTTTTCCTTTATTGCGAACCATTCCACAGACTGACATTCTGGCCGTGTAAACTAATCAGCTGATAAATTGTGCGCATTAGGAATGAGACCGCATTGATTTTGGAAGGTTCATCATGGAACCGGTTAGTGGAATGAGTTGTAAACGGAAAAAACAACACCTTTATTTATCAAGTTAGTAGTCCATTATTAACACGAATCAGTTGGGCATGAATTTGCCCCCGGTTATAACTATTATCATTATTATTACTATTATTATTATTATTATTATTATTATTATTATTAGAGTGGCGTATAATTTTCTTCCGGTTGTTTTTAGGTGTGGTGTGGAGAGGGGTAGACATTTTTCTTTGAATTATCCATCCCTGTTTACAGTTAACTTTGTCCAATGGGAATGTAAGCATTTTTTTCAGCATATTTAATGATAGATGACTAGCAGTCTGCATTTGTTTCGTACGCGCTAGTGTTGTTTACTATTTGAAAGTTGGTCTCCAATGAAAGATGTTGCGAGTATAATTCTGATTCAGTCGGAACAGACGTATTTCGTTCATTTGCTTCGAGAAATAATTTTCGTGTTGTTTTCGTAACCTTTGAGCTCATAACATTTGACCGAAAGACACATCTAGAAATGCATTTCATCACTTGTACTGTGAAAATGTCCAGCCATGACCACACCGGGAAAAAATGCAAAATATTGAAAACAAAAGCTTTGTCTCTTTTTTTCTCGTCCGGACACTCCACTTTGTAAAAGGTGTAAGCTTCGAGTTTTTCTTGTTCATCTAAAACCTAGTTTGATTATTTTGATCGATGCATGTTGATCAGCTATCAAATCGATTCATCTCTGACATAACGTACATGATTTTGAAACCACAGGATCTCATGGTAATCATCATGTTCCGGCCTTGAGGGAACTATTTAACCAGAAGAACTACCAGAAATTTAATCATCCGAAATCCTACTATAAATAACAGTCAAAAACGGAATAGGATTCCTAATCACCACAGGAGTAGTTCGTAAAGAGTGCATCAAAACTCCCATGTCAGTGAACTTGACTGAACAGTCCAAATATTCCAAGTTCTGGGCCCATCGGTGACTGAAGAGAATGGTCAGATTACAAAATTACTGTCTCATCCCGTCCATAGGTAGACGACCCTAGTAAGCCGATTGCGAATGGACCATTCCAGAATGAAGTTAAGAAACGGTGTCAAGAATTCGAGCTCGCTTGGGTTCCGTAGGATCAGTAGGGCGACTATTAGACAAGATTCTGTCCAGAAATCAAACGGGGTAAATGTATATCTAAAATTAACCCAACTGTGAGAACCCTGCGATCTTCGCTGAATTCGAACCCACGCGTAGACGCACCCCATGCCCTTGAACGGTTGAGCTAGAACGCTATGAAACCAATCATCGTTCTTCTGGATCCTGTATTTTTCACATTCAAAATCGGTCTCCCATCTTGCTAGATAGAACTACGTTTGCAAGTAAGGTCCAATACTTTATTGATTTTTTGTGACCTTTGGTTGTATACAGGTATAATTACAAGTATATTTGTATAATGCCGGAAAATTTTATCGGTAAGCTTTCTCATAATCGATGAGTTTCAAGGAAATGACAAGATATGTGAAAATTCCAAACCCCATCAAATCGAACCTTGAAGAAAAACACACAAGGCATGATTGCCAGGTCACGTAATTGTCTATCTGGTCTTATTAGGGTGCGTGCTGTGTTCTTCTTGCAAATTCCTGCCTAAACTTAGTCCGCCATACCTGTAGAAAATCTCCGATTAGGTCATGCGGAAAGTCAGTCGCTTGACACGGAAATCGATCTTGAACAAACGCGGACCAGAATTATTGGAAGTCAAATTTGACTCATCCACGAGATTGTAAAGAACGGAACTCAGGAAAATGTGTCTACCTACTACTAAACAAAATGAACTCTTCCCGCACGCATTATGTCATGTTTTGCTTATGTGCTCTCACGTCTTCGTAAACGATCGATGTACCGAGAAGTTTATCGAGGAATATGGAAATATCATCTTGGGACCAACGGTGGCATGAGAAATAATGTTTCGTTGCATGACATCTGGCGGAAGCCATGCATGACTTAGGTATGAACAGTCGTTTTGCTTTTCTTTTTTATTGGAGAGGGGGCGTGAAAAGTTTTCGTTCTGTCCACAGAACAAGCAAGCAGGTCAAAGTTTGCGATGAATTTCATAAATTTTGTTTCCGATTTCTTGAAATAATCAAACACGTGCCCAATAGGTCGATGTGCATTCGATCGATGCGGTCCACTTTTGTTTTCAATAGACTAATTTTCCAGCTCGGTTAAATGCATCATCTCGTCCGTTCGAAACAGCACGTTGCGGGTAGAAGTCTTTTCGATTTATTGATTACTGCGCACAAGTACAGTTTACATACTCTGTTGTAGTCTTATGATTTACCCTTGGATTGGATTAGTCAATTTGTCAAAATTTTAGTTTTTTTTGAAAAAATACTGATGTATAAGAAATACGAACAAATAATAATGACAAATAATAATAATTATTTTTGTTTCGTCTTTTATCCAGCGGATTTATAATTGCCCGGTAGTCCAGTTAGTAGAATATGGACGAATGCGAAAATGGACAAAGATGAAGGAAGATTGAACTGGGAATTTTTACACCAAAACGGAACCGTGCATATCTAATATTTCCATTTTTTCGGTTACAACTCTTCTTTGATTGTGTATCGTACAAAATCGGGTTCAGGCTCACTTTAGAAAAATCAATCTTTTTATAACTATTGTGAGTAAAATAACCTTATCACATTGGATAATCAATAGTGTGTTGTCTCAACTTAAATGTCACGGGTTTGAATCCGCCTACCGCCGGTCAGTGTCCCTTTCCTAAAAAAGATGTAAATTGTTTTTTCTCATTGGTAGAGAAGGCAAACAGATATGCGATAAAATAGAAAATACCATTCGGCGAGTAAATCATCCCACATTTAGCAATCGTTTCATCGTTGTTCAATAACTACTGGGCACACTTTTGCAAATAGCATCTTTAACCCCCCTCCTCAATTCAACCAGGAAGGACACCTCGATCGTAGGTGCAATGAAGGCCAACTTCAACTCGGTCATAGCCTTGACATCTACGACAATTTGATGTTGGTACAAGAATACTATTTTTTATTGATTGATGGAGTAAATTGCATCTTTGTTGTTGCCGTATACACAGGTCGCAGGAAGAGACGGCTGATGAAAAACACCGAATAATATTGTCCAACCTGAGGGTTTGCCCAACATGTTAATAGAATCAAAACAACTTTTGCCTGTCCCGCTCGGTGATATCCGGTTACCGTAATCCTTCCAAAGGATTTCCCGCATCCCAGACGCACTTCGAAAGAAGTTAGAATTAGGATGATTCGGGCTGTTGAAGTTATCAACATCTGCTCGATAAGACCAGCCTTGGACACAGCCGTGTCAGTGGAAGACAGCCGGCTATAATATTGATACAACATGCCAATCACTTGTCAGACAATCCGGTCGTGTATGACCAGGCAGAAGTGACCCATCTGTCTAGCCTCTGTCCAATCGAATAAACCGAACTGAATGGAAAAAATTCAGTATTCGTTTGCTTTTCTTTACAAATAATTAGTATTGTATTGGTTTGAGAATCAGATTAGTGAAAACGTACGAGGGTTTCAAACTAGTATTCATATATTTTACTAGGTTGAACACAAAGTAATGAACTTGACACATTACTGGAGTGAACCGGAACAACTGTATCATTGTCTAGGGTTGGCAAATGACGATGACAGATCGTAGAATATTGACCGGAAATTTGATCGTGTCATCTTTGAATGACAGCAGCTAATCTTGGTCTTCTAATGGCAATTAAATTACGGGGTCGGTGCAATGGATAATTATCTTCGAAGTAAAAATGGAAATCTGGTCTGGTTTCCTGAAATCTCACCTTCTCATTGTTCCCACAGTGAATGAACAATTCGTACGCGTAAGTGAATCAGCTCAGACAAGGTTATCTGGCGTGCGCCACAAAGGGGTGTCTGATTATCATAGTTTTATAATATACGAGATGTTCGTGAATGTGTGTGTGTATGTGTCGGCTCGAACGTCACGATCAACAAAGAAGTCAGATCACCGGGTTCAGTGATAGAGACGATTAATCGAAATGCCAACGTTTCGTTCAAAGAGCGTAATCCCACTGTAACTCTTAGGGTCTCTATTCTGGAATACAAAGCAAATGATATGTCTGTTACCGTTAATAGGAGAACAATAGAACAATTAATGCAATTAACAAAAGCGGTCAACTATTTTCTAGATACAGGGGTGCTTTGCGGGTAGTGGGGTATGGAATGTGTTAACAATCCTCATATAGGTCACGTGGCAGCGCACTTAAGGCACATATTTGAGGTTGAATGGTACACATATTTTTGCATGTATAGATATATATATGCAAATTTTAGAGTTGAGAAGACGTACATTGAATTAGAACGCTTATCGTGACGTTTCGATCCAGACTAGGACTCGTTGTCAAGCTTATATATATATATATTTATATCAGTATATACACCAACCAAGGTTGCCATGTGGGTACGATTGCTTTGCTGACAGCTGAGTTGATGCCTTAACTTACCCCGGTCAGTTTTGAATAGACTAGGTTTGTCAAAGACAAAGAAATGCTTTTGATCTCTTGTTTTCCGGGGCGAAAAACCCAAGGGCTGGTATGAGAAAATTGCTCCGAGAGGTTATGCACGCGGTTATCGGTACGCACAGCGACCATGTACCACCGTACGATTGCCTCGTATGACCACCGGAATTTCCAACTGTTAGGCGGTCGTTTCTTCCCTCAAAGAATTTGGGATTTGCAATTTCATTGACCATTAGCTCTTTCAGGCGCATTTTAGGATCGTCCTGATTAGCCCAGATCGATTTGTGCGAAATTACGTAGATAAATTTGGGACGCGATGACTATGTACACCGAATGTTTCGGTTGAACAACGAGTTTTTCACAACTGTGGCATCCACTGAACGTCGCGACGAGAGCTGGAAGATACATTCCTCAGTGGGACTTATCTCCTAACCATTATCGATCTCGGATAGCAGTGTATAGCAGAGTAGCCATTTTGTGGACATGCGCAAAACGTATCACAATTATCTGAATTTAGTCCGAATCAATAGCTCTTTTGAGGATCGAACCCCGAATTCAGGTACATTAAGTCTAACTTTTGAACGGCTGAGAAAATCCTCTTATCATTTTCGAACGATACTACAAATAAAACGGTGCACGAATGTCGGAAATCTTCAGACATCTTCCGTCCTCTAATGCCACTATAACCAAGAATTTACACCGAGAGTTTACTCATCGTTTGTTGGTTTGTATTCAATTGAGGAAATATGTATTTGATACATTTTAGTAGTAGGAGATTGAATGTTTTCATGAAATAATTCACCATGTGATATCATCGCTCAACTCACCATAAAGAAACCATGGAAGCACTGTACAGCTGTTTCATCGTTGTTAGGAATTATCAGCAGTGCATATCCACCGCGCCCCAACTGGCACGCGAACCCGAACAAGGACGAACGATTCTGAGTCGAACGCCCTAGCCATTACTCTATCGGGCAGGCTCTGAACAGTTTGTTCGACTTCACTACATGACGATATTGCACCTATCTGTCACTGATTTTCACGGTTACTGTCCGTTAGCTCACAGCGATCGACCCCTACTGATAGATGACTTCTCTGCAGGTAGCCTAAGTACGACGAAGGCTTCGGATATGACCTACGGAGTTTGACTGATTGGTACATGTTATTAGTAGATTGAAGTTCAACAAACCGTTCACAAGCTGCCCGGTAGAGTATTGCCTAAGACGTTCGACTCAAATTCGTTCTTCCCGGATTCGCGTCCCAGTTCGGGCGCGGTGGATATGCACTGCTCATGATTCCTAACAAGGATGAAACAGCTGTACAGTGCTTCCATGGTTTCTTTATGGTGAGTTGAGCGATGATATCACATGGTGAATTATTTCATGAAATATGTACTTACCGGAACAAGAGCGTCCACGATGTAATTGGTGGAGTAGATAACGTGTCGTTTATGAAGCTCAACCGTTATCGAGACAGTTTTCAGTCGAACATTCCTTGATAAATATTACTCGTGTCAGACAAGATTTCAGTTGTTTGCTACGTTCATCGACCATTCGATAATTTCGGTTAACGCGGATTCGCAGGTGGCATGGGACGAATTTTTCAATATTTGTGATCCATATTGCCGGATATTTTTTGTATTTTTTCACTTTCTTTATTGATGAAATAACATGGACAATCATTTCTCTGGAAGGGGTCCGCGGCCAACAAAAAGGGCTGCCAAGTGGAGCGGTTGACCGACGGTGGGAGGATTCGAACCCGCGACCTTTACGTCCAAGCGCTACGACCTGATCCTCCTGATCACTGTCACCTAGGCCCAATCCGTTTGATCTTGCAAACGTTCTTTTTTCACGTTTGTTAGTCGTTGCAAAAATGTTCGGAGATAGTAAAAAGAAAACAAACAAACAAAGATGAATTGAACGCAATGCGTGTTGTTTCGTTGGTGTGTTTCTGCTTTTTGTGCTGATCGTGGGGGTTTTGATCGTGTTACCCGGCCAATGATATTAATTTAGGTGGAAAGCGTGACGTGATCAGCAGACGAGAGAAACAACGTTTCATTTGGTGATATCGATTAGATATCGAACTTCCAATCCTGTGCCTAATAACTTGTGATTAGATTAAAGCGAGTCCAACTTGGCTCCATATCAGCGAAAAGTACCGGAAAGTGTACCAAACGGGGAGGTTTCGTCCGATCCATTACACAAATAAACGTACAAATTCGAACTTTACCGGGAAACAGAATATTAGCTTGTCTTTTTCTTATTCGAAAGAACACTTTTTAGCCCTGGACGCATGTCAGCTGGAGTTCGTCGGACTAAGATGTACAGGATCGAGATGGTGGTGAAATCGATTGAGTGTGTGTCATTTCCAAAACTGTCAGAAGTTCGAATCTTCCCGATTCGCGGATCGCTTTGGTCATAGATGGCAATTAGTTCTCATCCCACCTATCTGCCATAATGAAATAATCAATTCCCATATTGTAGGTTGTTCTAGGCCAAATCAAATATCTCGGTCATCAATCCTGTTGTCTTTGTTTAGTGGACCATATTGGTTACTAGACGTGCCTAGATCACTGGAATCATATATATCAAGCATGCCAAACCAATTAGGCAGCATATGATAATCGGCAAGTTAGCAGTGTTTCTTTTAGGTCACTGTACTCCATAGTGTGACAGCAATTCAAGTCAACGATAAACGGCGCCAAACGAAACCAACCAACGGCAAATTCACGCTCGTGACAATGCTGACACTCCGATTTATGCCAAACGGTATGGTCAAACTGACACGATCAAACGACAATGAGTGTGAGTTCCGAAAAAGTCGATCAGCCCTGGATTAATGGTGTTTGTGATAGAGAATGTCGGTGATCGGCTCGGCATCTTCCGGGATGTTTTTACGCGGTCCATTAAATGGACGAGGGGATTTGTTCAAAGCATCATTCAACGAAAAGAAGCACATGACTCGGTGCATGAACGGAAACAAAGAATAACCAAATAAACCGTGATCGACTTCAGTTGATCCCCACAAAAGACAAACCCAGGAATTAATGTGGATCCGTATGGCAAAATGTGCCCTTGCAGTGAATTATCCTTTAACGGTGATGATTTTAGTTAATCCGGAAACTCTCGTCAGGCACATCCACGATGCTGCGAAACTAGTCATTGAAATTAGCCACAGGAGCATCGGTGAAAACCGCCCGTTGCGACGGACTGTCGCCACAGCAAAGATTACCTGAGTACACCGTCCCAATTGTGACTGAACGAAAAGATCATTGGTAGGATCACTTGGTTGAATACTCAACAAAATTCCGTTTGGGGACGAAAATGCAATCTGCAGTTTTCGGGATCGATAAATATGAAGAAAACGAATTAAGATCAGTAATCAGATGGCTTGGTTTACCCGGGACGCGGAACCAGGCATACCAACCGGAAGAGCGACTGTCGTTACAGGATCGGACGAGCAAATATCCC
Source organism: Fasciolopsis buskii (assembly GCA_008360955.1). Taxonomy (NCBI): domain Eukaryota; kingdom Metazoa; phylum Platyhelminthes; class Trematoda; order Plagiorchiida; family Fasciolidae; genus Fasciolopsis; species Fasciolopsis buskii. Next base: position 242,145 of record LUCM01009739.1, on the reverse strand, counting down.
TGTTTCCAGAAACCCCCCCCCCCGGGGGGGGGTTAAATTTCGCAAAACGGAACAAAGCAAGGTGTCAGTTTTCTGTTGACTTAGATAAATCGGAACTAGTTAAGGGCTTAACAATGGTGGCTTTAATCCATTGGTCGATAAAACCTCTTAAGAGACGAACAATCTCGGGGTTACGTTTCTGCAGAGTCATTTGGAATGCTTGGTCGGGGTCATTTTGACGACCGAAGTGCATGAGATGTTTCGCGATTGACGAGGCCGAGTTTCTTAATGCTCGCTTTCTTTCCGGGGAAGGATGAAACCGAAAAGTCTACGATGACATACACGGACAACGGATCGATACCTTGGCCAACTACGGTAAATTCAAATTTTCAAATTTTCAAATTAATCACGTGTGTACGTGTGTGACTTTGCTACCGGGTGGCCATAATGTATTTTCAAAATCAGCGGCAAAAAGACGAAGACAAGTGATCACGTGGTTGTGTGCGTGTGTGTGTGTGTGCGTGTGAGATCGGAAGGCGAACCACGATACGAGGAGCCAGTGATTATTTTGGCAATTCTATTTGTAATGGAGCTCACATTTTTTCAAAGAAAAGTTGGTCACTCAATTCGTTAATCCAATTTATTGGGATTGCAAGCTGGCAGGACGGGAGGGCGAATTGACGATTCAAATAACCACAAATTTGATGTACACCGATACAGAGAGTAAAAAAAGAATAACTGAAAGTGTTTACTTTCGGTATCCTTTTGGCGAACGATGTCTACTTTTCAAGAAGTTGATCAGGTATTTTTTTTTCGTGCTTAGCGCACAGGTGCATGGATTATGCTCGCTAGGTCTTGATTTCGATTCACAAAATTCTCTCGCTGTTCTATCAAACAACGGTCGCATCAAATGAGTGCATACTGTTTGTTGCTTTAATTGACACTTCGTTCTTTGAGTGGGCAAATTTTAAAATAAAACAAACAATGTTTTTTAACAGTAACTCAAATTTGAGATCGTCTTAGGTTGGTATTTGGCAAGGAACTCAGTTATTGGCTTTAAAGATGGCCTCCCGAAAATGTCTCCATCGACCCTAATTAAACGAAGATGACCGTGAGTCATAAAGTCAAATCATCGATAATTACCGGGACATCAGAACCAATGTGATCATCAATCATAAACCTGGTGATCTTTGTTCATTCTTTGGTTTGCTGTATGACGATAACGTACAGACTGCAATATGCACAGACGACGGTCTGGGACCTTCAGATCAAAAGGTGTATATGAGGAGGAACAAGTTTTGCCAAACCATATTCCATAGAATTTGAAGCATCGGTTTCTAATCTGAGCAAAGCCCGTTGCGGTCTCCAAGACACGGGAAGCCTTCTCGGTTAGACCCAAGAAGAAACGCATCAGCTAGGCGATAAAGAAATCTTCAAAAGTGTTGGCTCCTCTATTTGTCCGTCATATGGGATCGAAAAAGATACTAAGCGCCCTATACTGCAGGTCAGTTTTCAACAGGTTCACGGCGATCGAATTCTCAGCATTGTAGCAACAGAGGGACTGTATAGTTGCCCCCACCTCACCGAACAGCTGGATTCCAGACAACAATCATACCATATCCGACTAGATCGACTGATTTAGGGGAGTGCCTTACTTCTACCTAACAGATTGTTGTTTTGCAAGACTGTTTGAAGAATTCGAGAGCTTATAAAGACATAAATCACCTTGTTCACAAGTTAAGGTAGAAAACAGGACATCTCAGATTACGTCGAAAATGAATTGTTTCATATGACTTCGGCATTATTGCTGAGACTAGGATGCTGCATAGCTGAGTAATTGCCAGTCCAGGTTGTCTTTAGTCGGTTGTTTTAGTCACTGACTGAAGTGTCAAATTTATAAATATTATGCGAATAAGAACTTCGTGTAAAGTGAATTCCAGTATTCACAACGAATACGATCAACTTATCTCAAGGCAAAGTTGTAATGTAAATGCCATTTGACTTCTTCAAGTTGTGCTGTACATCCTCAGAAGACAGCCACAAGTGGATCAGAGAGCGAGAGGGAGCTTTGAACCACATAGCCAAGTCATCCTTCATAGTATGAAGACAAATCAGACATACGGGTACGAGCCAATCGTCGCCAACTATAGGATATGCAAATTTGTCTGTGGTCATATGATTTCCCTATCAGATATAGCCCATGCTTGGGGATTGTCCGGGGTCGATGGTGCGAATGTGTGGAACAACATAAGTGGAATGAGATGAACTTTACAATTTTTCATAATTCTTCTTTGACAATACATATCACATTCCAAAAAGGGGACCGTGACCAACTAGGGGGCTGCCGAGTGTGGACTTCGATCGATTTCGAGCTTCGTTGGCGAAGTTATCCACTTGGTCAACTTCGTCATCCAACCGACACCAAGCATGTGTCGCCAATTGTTATTATCTGATCTGTGTGGTTCGTTGTAATCATTTGGTTTGTTATCACCGTGATTTGGAAATCACTTGTAGCTTCTAACGTTCGTGTGAAGTAATTTTCACCGAAACTTGTATCCGGACAGCAGATAAGTTTTACAAAAGTTGATACAAAGTCGCTTGGTATTCGTGTTCTTAGTGATTTTCTTATCGTATTCTTGAATGATCACGGCCTGACAACAAACGAACATGTCCGACATCAAATGTCATCATCATTAGTACTCGTTTTGCATTGTCATGTGGTCGGATTGGTGGTTAAACCAGTGAGTGAATCGTCACTGTTCCTCGTCAATGAAATAATGATTGCAATTCGAATTAACCCCAAACAATCAGGTTTTCATTAGTTGACTAATTATTTATTGTAGGCAGATTGTTAATTGGCACAGTTCTGATTGGATTTTGAAGAAATCCACGACTGACCTCCTTCATGTTCGATTGTTCAAAAGTGTGACGTGTTTTAATCTTCCTTCCGGAACCAACGGGAGGTCATTTTGCATCAGCTCCAGTTGATGGACACGAATAAAAAAAATGCGTTTCCCACCTTCACTGAACGTCCTGCCATCATTAGTTACTTTTTCAATTCAACCTCCTGGGCTAGCGAGCCCATATTTACTCAAATTAGTACGATATCAAATCGAAGAATATCGTGATCGAACTCACTGACAGAGATACGTGGGTTGATAAAAATTTGATTACCAATTACAAAAAAAAAAAAACAATTACAATTCACTGACTTCCTCACCAGTTTAATCAAATCATAAATCAGAACGGACCTCAAATGGGAAAACGAAGAAAGGAAATGTGAATATAAACCTTAAACACCAACAATCGTTCAACTATCAGCCCCGGGGTTCGTGAAACAATCGGTAAGTTGAATTGAATGCTTCTGAAATGTGATACGTAAATCAACAAAGATAAATTAATTCATCGAATTAAACATCAATCCAATCCTCTTCGATACGAATCCTAATTTTCAATAGAAAATCAAGTGGTTCCTACTGGAACTTACAATTTATTGGCATGATTTGGTGAAATTCGTCGATGTAAACTAAGGTTACGTCTAGATTTTAAAGTCATTACAAATTTGATCATATCATGATATTTCACTGGAGTCAGAATTGCCTACGGGTCGAGAGAAATTTTAATTCCTCACTTGGACTATCGATACGAAATTTGATATTTCTGAACCTATCTTCTGCGTTTCCACGAAGTAACGTTCCTTGACAACATGGAATGTTTTTTTTCCCCTCGTACGAAACTAAGTTGTCCAGTTTTCCAAATTCCCGTGGAATAGTGACTCTCATTAGCCGACGAGAACAAAGACATGAGTTAATTTTGGATGCACGATCACATAATTCATTTTTGTTCAAAATGTATCCAAACTAAAGGGAACAGATTAAACTGAAACGAATTCAATTGTAGAACCATTTGTCTTGGATATCTTTGTCTTACGTGCATCTGTGCATGCGTGCGTGCGTGTGCGTGTGCGTGTGCGTGTGTGTGTGCGTGTGCGTGTGCGTGTGTGTGTGTGTGCTCGACGCTCGTTCGTTTCCTGATGCCACCCTTACGGTACATTGAGAAGGTAAAATGAAATGATTTGTTGTTCTGACATGCATCGCTTCAGTGTCTTGACCGTTCAACACAAACGTAAGCTAGCCAGTCGCCCCCTGTGTATGTCTTATCTAACTGAAATGAATGGGAGAATATTTCATTTGCCTTGCAAGACAAACTGAAATGTTTTTTCCACAACCAGTCGTTTCTATTCGTTTTTCAATCTAAGCTTTTGTTCTAACTGAGACAACTGTCTTTCTGTGAATAATCTTTACCATCATTTTGTCTCGTGAATGTTTTTTTT
>LUCM01009739.1:220851-235405 GCA_008360955.1 Fasciolopsis buskii | reverse complement strand
ATCCAGTCAAGTTATTACGAAGCCGCAAGTGGTCAAATGGGTTACGGTGGTCCTGTCACCCAAAATGGTCAAAGGTAATCAGAATCCACTTATAGCGTGACCCCGTGATCGAAACCGACGTCTCCACCCATGGCTGTTTATCCACACCTGACGTATGCTGGTCCATATGAGAACGGGAGTTTCAGGATCAAGAGCTGCGTCAATTCCCCCACCTCAACCAGTCCCCACACCCCCACGCCTCCAGGTCCCCACACCCCCACGCCTCCAGGTCCCCACACCCCCACGCCTCCAAGTCCCCACACCTCCACACCCCCACGCCCCCAAGTCCCCACACCCCTTCCTCACGTAGCGGGTCCTGATAAAGTTCCTTCGACTGCACTCATGTTTCAAGGGTGACGATCACAGTCGTCTATTGAAATCCCATGGACATTCGAATCAATGTGGTATTGGACTTGTCACAATTTTCAAGTTGCCTAAACTGGGAGAGTTTGAAAACTAATTTTCATCATGGTTTTGACAAATTCCAACAGTGACATCGCATTCGCGTCCGGGCTTGTTCACTGTGAGTTTGATTATTGCACAAGTGAGTAATCGATGGAAATATGATATTACGGTCCAAGTTTTGTTCGTTCTTGAAACAGTTGTTGCGCAACGCTCGGTCGTGAGTGACAGTTCAGAGAAACATGCTTAAGATGCAATAGGTACGAAACAAGGCATTCGACCGCCCAAGTGTAAATCTAATACTGAGTTCCATTCACGCCTCATTTCCACCAAATCTCCACCGTATGTTTACAAATAGGGGAACTAATTAGCGATTCATTTGGTGTCATGCTAGTTGTCAGCTATACTGAAAAATTTGAACATTATTTACTCGGTGTTCGTGTGTCCTAGTTCACGTGATATTAGTGTGTCAAAGTTCTAGACTGGCGTTTTTCACAAGCCATCTCCAATCGGCAGGCAAAACTGTTATCAGGATGACGGAAATCGAGTGAATTACCAATAATTCTATTCCTACTTTCTTAAAATATGTTACAGAGATAAATTTAAGAATTTTGTTTTATTCAGAGGTAGTTAGCAAGTTCGCATTGAGTGGATAGGAGAGTTGCACGCGGACAATGCTCATCGTGCCATCGTTCGGTCCGTGTTAGGGATAGATCGATTTTCCCCGAATGAAAATAGAAAGTTTAGGACCAGTCTTCTGCGAAAGCATTGGTTGCATGTCGAAACGGATTACGGTGCGATTCAACTTGACGGGTATAATATTTTGCCCGGAGAGGGGGAGATTGTCTATCAAACCGGAAAAGTCAAAGAGAAGACGTCATGACGTTTATCGGTTTCAGTTTATTGTACATTGTTTTTCTCATTCTTTACACTGCTGCTGACATCCGAGGGCCTGATTTCCGAACATCTGGGCATGCATTATCCAATCATCTTAGTGCACTGATCATTGACCATTGAGTTTGCGTTGTCACCGATGAACATAATGAATTTGACAATTCTCTCCTATCATCCTCAGTCCAATGTAGTTTCCTTCACGTGGCCACAATTGTCTTTCTCAACATATCCTGAGCCTATACACGTGATCCGATTGGAATGTCTTCAACCCAAGTTTTATTTCAAAACAAATTTCTTAACCCGATCCATATTTCCAGTCCCAGCTTAGATTAATCGTGATCGAGTCCACGTGAACGAGGACATGCCGTGTGATATGGCAGACTCCAATGATTTTACTCTCTTTCCTGTTCCTGATTGACTCTATTACTGTGGACATCTAACGGGTTACCAAAACTTGTGCTATGATCTTTGGCACACCATTGAGACATTTTTTGTCCGACCTGAAAGATTCTTATTTTCTTCGTTGAGCTAAACAAAGGACATAGAAGGGAAGTTTCCAGTTTTGCGGCCGAGATTCTCACCAAGGCCATGAGAACTGAGATTAGGCAGCTGAACAAGCTGCATGAAAACAGTCGCCTTGGTAACAAACAGGTGCCGCCAAATTTCGAAAGTTTTGCGTTAATTGGACATTTCAACATCAAAATCCAACGCCGATGTCATCAGTTTTCCGAATTGTCTGACCAAACATCACTTCGCACTCTCATCATTTGTTGTTCCTAATGAGATCACGTATTTTTTTTGGAAGATTCATTCTTGAAAAGTTCGGACATAGTCAAATTGTGCCTCATCTCAAGGATCGATTAGCAATTCGCCTTGCTACTGGAACCATCTCACATTATCGGAAATCTGTTTGACTAAATCCCACTTTCGGTAAAGAATTTGGCAAGTACCGAGCCACCGCGTGCTCCTACTTACTTCAAAATTGTTGCACAACTTGCTTCTTAGTCATGTTTTAATTGACATTCAAATCCCCGACCGCATGCATTTTGCGTATGTAACCGTCGGTGTTCATAGTTGAACGTACATGCTAAACTGTTCATTCGATTGGTTCTTCATTTCTTCACGGGGGATCTCGCCTAGGCGACCACGTTTCCTTCAACCATACTGACCTTGATGGCCTCCTCGATCTCCGTGTTCTTCTGCCGGTCCTCCATGAAAAAGAGCACGGACCCAAATGTTTTCATTATCGTACACGATTACTTTTACAAATGCATTTAGTTTGTTTCTTTTGTTAACCATAAATTGTCACTGATTCCCCCTACCTCAGACCTGTTCCAAAGGGTCACTTTTATCTCTAGGCTAACGAGTTCCGTATTTCCCTAGAAAAATCATCGATCGCAAACTAAGTTGCTTTGGCTATGCTTACCATAACCAAGACGACCGGGTTCGAATCCTCCTTCGGCCGGTCAACTTCCCCACTTGGCCGCGGCCCCATTCCTTAAAATTGATGTACATTGTTGTTTCATTCATAAAGGAAGTAAAAAGATGAAAGATAAAAGAAGACGGTAGTCCCAATCACTTGAATGAACTCCAAGGCTGATCTTCTGTTACTTCTCATTTCCGATCATTGAATGTTCTTTAATTCGTCCACGTTCCCTGCAATTCCCGACCTGATTCGCGTTATTCATCTATCTTCGGTAACCTTATATGGTTAACAATTAGTAACGAATACATGACAGAAAAACATTCAGTTGGTTATCACATTGGAATGGATTCGCCTTCCCAAACTTCCCGTGGACAGAGCTTATTGAATTCGTGTTGTTAGAAACATTTTCGACAAGAATACTCAGATTGTCTAGGGGGCGTTTTGGTTAGTTTGTTGCCTGGTACATCCTAGCTATGTGGCCTTTCACCGTACCCGGCGATAGTTTGGGTTTTTTTTGTTTATAACCTGACACATCTGTTTGTAATGTTTACGGTAAATTTTTCGACACTAGCCTAACCAACCGAAACCACAGTCCGCAGGCAGTATCGTCCAAACGTTTTCCAAGCATTCGTCTACGTGTTTCATATTTGGGGCTTTTTTCCGTCCTCGCATCGTTATTCATGGGAACAATTTTAGTCCTTAACTTGTTTGTTTACGCGTAAATTGTGAATTTAGAAATGCGTGATCTCAGAACTCATCTCAGGTCGCAGCGCGAATTCATTTTTATTCCATTTTACTATTGTCTGCTCGAGCTTAAACAAACATTCAATCAAAAAAAACCGCTCACTACCTTACGTAACGATCTTAGCAGCTTGACCATTTCCTGTCCGAGACACACTAACGATTTCACATGAATAGATGTAAGACATTCCGAAGTGGGTTGGGCTAAGTAAAGCCGAGAAAGTTGTTTAACTAGCAAAACTGCACGTTTTATCCTGCATACAACTTTCCCCATGGCACAAGTCCAATCTCTTCGATCAAGCGAAACAATTGGTTCGGATAAGCTAGAAAGTTCCAGAAAATTCTACCTCTCACTCCTCAGTATCCCGTTTCATGTGCATTTCGAGTGATAACTACGTTGGTAAGGCGAACTAAAACGTATCAGGAATAAGGTCATGTGATCCTAAAATCGATGACACATGACGCACTGGGTGATAATCCCTGTCGAAGTCACGGATCCCTTATCCAACCAATCTTTTGGACAAGTGGACATCATTTCATTGAGGTCGTTCTTGTGTCAAGCCCTAGGACTGGCCGAAATGGGATCAATGACTCAATTTCGCGCCAAATCGGTTTTCCCCCGGGAAAACAACCAGTCCAATCAATTCAACTGGATTGAATCAATAGTTAATTTGTTTTATATTCACGTTTCGTTTTTAGAATACTTTGCTTAGTCAAGGAACATGAATGAATCGAAGGGCATTTACTTTTGCACGTTTGTCTTTTTCTGGTCAAATAAAATGGAATATTTGTGTTCAGTTCGACGCAAGATTCTGAGAAACCTTGACGGAATGACTTCGCTGTCGGTATTAAGTAGGTAAAATTAAAGTTGACTGATCTCAAGTTATTTTTAAAAAATTTCGCAGCTCTTTGTAATGCCTCAAAGATCGTGTGTTGTACTCATTTAATGTGAACATTTGGAATGTTCTTTGTATGTATCCAGATAAGAATGTTCCGCGTAGATTGTGATATACGGTACTGAGAATATGTGTATCAGGAATAACGAACAAGTCATCAATATCCGGATATTCACCCAGGTCAGAAGGAAGAGAACTTCTTGACAAACGGACCAACGAGTGAATTTCTTCTGACTGGAAAGTTGATCGATTCCAAACAGTGTATTCATCTAATCAGGGATATTGTTCAAAAAATAAACGGCAGTCAATTAGTGAAGTTTTGGGTTTTTTTGGACGATCGCGACATTTCGTTTCATTCGATCAGAAACCTTTAATGAAATGCATGTTTTAGCATCGTACATATTTGGAGATATCTCATGAAAGTACATGACGAGTGATTTCCTTAGAAATTTACTATTTAATAAAATTAGCTCAGCAATAGTATACTACTCGGTCCGAACCTTGGACAATTTCATTAGTAAAAAAGGACTAGTAGAAGAAAAGATCAATTTGCGAAAAAGTGATACGTCTGGATGGGGTAAATGAAAAAAATTCTTTTCAAATTAGAGTAAAATCTGCCGCTTTGTGATTTCTAGCTTCGCAGCTGGTAAAGTCAATTTGAGTAGAATTCTGTCGGAATTGAGACTGATCAGGTGATTTCGAGAACACAAAAAAAACGAACAAGATTATCTGCGGGAACTTCCACGAGAAATGAATGAGGTAGAATCTGTGGGGAGGAGTGGTGGAGATAACCAATCAGGATTAAAGCCTCCAAGACGACTTTTGGATACAGCGGGTGGGGGGAGACCTATAGCAAACTGGATCGATGTCTGAAAACTACCAACTTTGAAGTTCTTGGTAATCCCATATCTCCCTGGTGATTTCATTCTATTTCCATTTGAGATATGTGTTATTGGGTGTCCCATTTGACTCGAACAGCCTAACTGAAATGAAACTGTCACGACAATCGAATTTATAAAGAGTGAAGCAATTGACAGATATATGCTCATTGGAGTTGAACACGCCTGTGAACTAGCCATTAATTTCTAGGACATTCTAGCCAAACATCGATGAGGCAGCACACTACCATGTATAGTCGCATTCGGCAAGTGAAATGGCGTGAACAAATAAAACCTTACAATTATTTTATAATTGACACATTACAATACAAATCTGGTTTACACCTCAGTGTACTTCCGTCATTCAAACTATTCCCATTTCATTCGTCGAATAATCTTCCTAGTCCCCTTCACTGTTTTTGTGGCGTTCGGACATGAAGTTCGTGGGTTCGAATCCTTCCACCAATAGTCAACTTCCCCACCTGGCAGATCTTTGTTGGCCGCAGATTAGTAGTGCTTCTCGAAATGCAGGACGGTTCGGAGAAGATTCGCAAACTTGTGGACAGTCAGCGAGCGTCATCTTTACTTCGGATATTCACTGGGTAGACAAACCGCTCGTAAAATTTACCCACTAGATACCGGAAATTCATGCATGCTGTCTGCAGCGCGTGAGAGAACAAACTAGCAGTCATTACGCATCCACGATGAGGACTGCAGCGGTCCTCGCGCCGTCCCTAGTTTGTCCGAACTCACTTTCTAACCGTCCCCTCCTCGTGTTGACGGAAACGCACCAGCCTAAGAAACAGCGCCACCTTCCTACCGGGTTTGAAATGACTTTTCGGGGGCATATGACACATGAAAGTCGCTGCAGTCCAAACTGCCGAAAGATGATCGAATAAGGAGAAACATGTTGGATTCCGATGCGATGTTAGCAGGATTCTGAAACCAACTCTGGAGGCGGATTTGTCAACAAAACCCGATTCCCTGGAGGACTATGCCGCATGAAGCAAATTAGTTCTTATGCTCTCGCCCAGTCCGAAAGGGGTTATTACCAATATTTGTTGGTTTGATCTATGTTAGTTGTTTTCCAAACAAATTTTGGTTAATTCAAGAACCACAGATCAACGTTAGGTGAAGGCTATCAACTCGAGGTGATCGGATTCGAGTTCTTGAAGCCTTGTTGAGGCTAAACTAAATAAATGTTTCTTAATGAATTTCACTATCGATTCTGTTATGCAATATGTGAAAATAATTCCCATGATCAACTCGGAGGAGGAGGTGGAGGAGGTAGGTTGGGGAGATTTTATCAGTGGCTGTCCCCCTCTGTACTGAGAACCCAAAGTATTTCACAATTAACTAAATAATTGAAAGCAATTTGTACGAGTTAATTTGTACAAAAAATCAGGTATCTTGTACCATCATCTCCAGAGTACGACCCCCCTGAAACAACGGGAGAAATGGATTTTGTCCGATTTTGTCGAACGTCTGTATGCGTGGGAGAGTGAAAGAATAATAAATCAGTGTGTGTGTGTGTGTGTGTGTGTGTGAGTGTTTACATGTGGGGCTGGTGGCAGAAACAAACACAAATTTTCAAATCCACTGAAGAAAAATTTGGCCTAATCTAATCCAGACAGAATGAAGACTTTCTCAGACAAAACGATATTGCTTCGTAGACCCCGATTGTTATTTCGTTCTGCCGCGAAATAGCCAATCTAACCGGAAGCACCACCGAGCATCATTTGATCAGAATAATTCTTTGAAATATATGCAAACAAATCTAGTTAGCTACGCGTCCTGACGATGGCCGACGACAGCCAAACGGATAAAGTCTTGGCGTTTGGATGTGGAGGTCGCGGGTTCGAATCCGCCCACCGCCGGTCAGCTTCCCCACTTGGCAGCTCTTTGTCGGTCGCGGCCTCCTTCCTGAGAAATGATATACACTGTTATTTTCCTAATAAAACACAAAATGCAATTCTGTTCGATGTACAATCTAAACTGGACATTACGACTTTATTTATTAATGTAATAAATGTAGCGATTTAAGATGAACTCTATGTTCAGTCGATTACAACCGTTTCAGTCTTTCAACTCAGTCACGTGAGCAGGGGAATAGAAATAATTCGAAACAATATAATATTGTTGAATTAGATTTTTTTGTTAGATTCCGATTATTGAACCCTTTCGTTTTTGTGTAATTTAATTCAAATTGATCATAACCGAATGATTTTTGTCAATTATCCAATTTGATAATATTTAAGATTTGGGCAAAATATGCGGAATATTGATCGATTGGCTAAATCCAACTTCTTTGGATGACCTAAAGGTCAGTTAATTGAATTATGCTCACACACTATGCCTGCAATAATCTAGGAGTGAAGACAATTGCATTAAGTAGAAACATATCAGTGACATCTTTTTAATGCAATCGACCAGAGGTGGAAATAAAGGTGATCACTATTTTTTTGTGAAACAGGGGATTGTCAAGAAATTCATGAACGAATTAACAAATCAATTTTTCCACGAACAGATTTTGCCGTGCCCAAACGAATTACACAGATAAATTTTTATCAAACGCAAGCTACGAGGATGTTAGTTGCTTGGATTGGAACGTAAACAAAATAGCCGTTACGATTATTTTTTGACATTGTCACCAAACATTTTTGATTGCAATTCATTGAGTATACATTACATTGTGTTTAGAACATCAGATGTTTGTCTATATAAATGCGTACGTCATGTTGCCAGAGTCCATCACGTGACTATATTTATCCCGCGGTGAAAAGTTGCAACTGAGGGGATATTGTTTTTTTTCTATATCGATCGCGTCAGGATGGGAGTTACATTTTTACATTTAATGTGTACAGTGTTTTTTTCGGTGAGTCAACAAATCCGAATTCATCCTCATTGGGGGAACAGTTTGTGTGTCCTGTTTTAACCAGCAAAATATATCTCCTGATTCATGGGGGAATTCAATCACCGGTACGGAAGCCATCCGCATTTAAGAGTGTCGTATGCTTCCGGACCTATTGGAATATTCACAACCATGTCACTCACAACGCTCGATATGTGGGTTTCGCCAATCGATTTCGTCCATCTACCTGGAATAAGATTTTACTGAGATTTATCCGGCAATCACTAGTTGGATTCACTGGTATTACTGATTAGCAATGTCTAACTGGGATAATTCAATATGCTTTCATTGATGTCTATGAGACAATCGTTGTCCAGTAGAACATTTGAACTGTTTGTCAGTATTCTTCTAATTTTGGAATTGTGGTCATTGTTCGCCTACGAACAGATGCACCTTCAATTCCCTATTTGGGTACTATTCCCCTTGGGCAGGAGTGATCCCATTGTGAATGTCTTCGAGCTCCGTGAGAACCTAACCCACGCATTTGAATCTCACGTGCTCGTGAACTCTGACCGGCGGATGTTGACTGATCCACCGACGAGGAATCCTGGTCTGACAGTCAAAACGTCGAATGTTCAACGTGCGGGATGCCATGTGCCGCTAATCATTGACACTGAAGTGAAATGTCCAATCATCTTTCTTGCTGACCTCATAGCTTATCTGGACGAACACTTGTAGTACAAATTTATGGGCTCCGGCCGTGATTAGATTTAGAATCCAGTCGAGATCGAAATGTCTCCTCCGTGTTCGGCGGAAATGTGCCAACCAAATTTCTTAACTGTTCTAGTCGTCAAATTTAGAGTTATCAAACCTCGGGTAGACATCTAGGTTGTGTTGGGAATACCTGTCAAAATTAGTCCTTCCAGGGCTGGTCTAACCTAAAACAAGGCTAAATAAATTTGCCCCAGGTATGATGTGTTGCTATCAAGACCGGTGGAAAAGTGACCGCACTCAGTTGGTGGTTTGAATTTTCCAATTATTTTGAACATAATACCGTAGAATCTGAACAAAATCCCAATACACGCCGACAAACGCTATGGTAATCCCACGTGCGCACACAGCTTTGTTTCGTTATCCTCTACCTTTCACTTCCTTTATTAATGGAATGACAATTTACATCATTTTTCAGAAGGGAGGCCGCGGCCAATAGAGGGCTGTCAAATGGGGTAGTCGATCGGCGGTGGGAGGATTCGAACCTGCGACCTTCACGTCCAAACGCATGGCCGCCGCCAGCCACTTCTCGATGGTCTGCTTTCCGACAGAACAGAATGTTGACCACGATTGCCAAAAAGATGGATAGAACTTTAAACAAATGGACCAAAAAGGCTCGTGCATAAATTACTAACTGATTTCCCTATTCGGTTTTTACCAGAATGAACACTTGTTTCGAATTCCATTGGATTGTATTGGATGTCATTGCACCGTGAAACGTTGGTACACCTGTTTCCTTGCTACCGTTAGTGTCCACTGATACGACAGATTCCGTACAAACACTTATCCTGTTCCGAATTCAAGCCACGAATAGACACGTCGGTTTGTTTGTGCGACTACATTCGGTTGCTTGTAGTCGACCAGCAAATGTAAGGTGCAAATGTCTTTTTGAAAAGAAAAAGAATCATCCACCATTTCTTGACCACTCGTACGATCACGGGAAATGTTTTTTCTGACAGAACATCTAGAATGCATCAAAATGCAACTGGACAACGAGGCTAAACAGTTTTAAAGTTAAGTCTAATAATTTTGAACGCGTATGAATTATGATTGTTATCTTATTAGGGAAAAAACCAAGCAAACGACTGCTTCTGGAATTTCTAAATTTGTCATTACAATTAATAAAATTTGCCGCAAGCATAGGAGATAACTGCTACAATTTCATCGCTGTACATATGTGTGCGACGTGAATTGAAGTCGAGCACAATATCATATCAGGAGTGAAGGGTATAGGGTGATCAGATTACGAATGCCAACCGGTCCGTGTGACGACGATCGATCTCTTATCTTTTGCTTCTGTTATTAATGAAATAACAATGTACATCACTCTTCAGGAAGGTAGCCACGGCCCACGGAGGGCTGCCAAGTGGGGAAGTTGACCGGCGGTGGGAGGATTCGAACCCGCGACCTTCACTTCAAATGCCACGATCTTATCCGCTGGACCACTGCCGTCACTGGGTTTGGTGGACGGATATGTGTGTTTTGATGTCCATCACGGGTGCGATCCACATTTAATGTGCAGTTACTGTTCAATGGAAGTATCTATTACCGCAGGCATGGCTTTGCTCTAGGATCATTTATGTCTCATGCTCTGATTGGTTCATGCTAACGATAGGAACAAATCAGCTAAACGAATCTATCGAAAGCCCACGTGTTTATCATCACTTCTGCGTGTTGGAATCGTTCAGAGTCCCGTCCAGTTCACAGCGGAAGTTGGGATGTATGAGCAGATTGCTTTCCTAAATTTGCTACTAATTAAAAAGGAGGACAGATGAATCCAACGTTCTGCATGCAGAACAACAACTTGGACGAACTTCTACGGTTTCGAACTCGCAAGACAGAAAAGGAACCTAATAAAATAGTTAGTTTCAAAAGTCATGAAAATCTGTTCGTTGAAGAGTGAATGCGCTTAACATCATCATTTATGTTCTGCGTAGCAATGGCTATCCGGAAACGTCTATCAAGAACAATATGAATGATGAAAAAGCTGACAAACCTGAGATGTTCACGACTGAAGAAAAACGGTAGTTTATTAGCTTCCATTTCAAAGGCAATTATCTATCAGAAATTCTTACTGCGCGTCTCAACGCAGTGATAAGATTGCCGCGAAATTGTGTTGTTCATTCAAGAACTCGCCTTTGACAGTCATGCGAAATAAGGTAACATTGCCTATGGTGACATGATAGTATATAATATATATATATATAATATAATTATTTCGGTGCTTCTCTGGCCGATTCTGTTTCCGTCGAAAGGCTCGGCAATTATCCACCCGTTTTGGCCTAATTAGGACGGATCAGGGATGATATGTAGCGCAATTAGGACACACGTGGTAGACTCTGATCATGAGGTTGACTGCAGCCTAGCGTTCAGGGTAATCTAGCAAGTGCTGCCTAGTCGTTCCAAGCACATCCGATTAAAATCACTCGAGATTACTGAAGCCTTAGGCATCAAGCGTTTGACCCTCAACCATCTGATTCATGTCCTAGACCGCAACCAGAGTTTACCTCAACACACACACACACACACACACATACACATACACACGCACACGAACATGCATGCACCCACAAAATACAGTGATCGATTGTCTTGATTCGGATCGGATGACATTCGTGACCTGACCATCCTATCTCATTTATCCTTGATATGATATCATGCCGGACTCCATTTCATACCGAATATCTAAATGGAATCGCCGTGATTAATCTCTATCCCCTGGGTAAATTGTAACGGCAACTTTTGGCCTTATTGCGAAGCATTGCAATGGTTACTAGACGAAAATTGATTATTATATGGAATTTGTCAAACAACTGAGTTCACTGTTTAATAACGGGGCTCGATAATAAAATAGTAGTCATATCATTTTTCAAGGTCGATTCGAATCGCGATTGATTGTTGGCTTTGTTTGAATTGTTAGTCAAATGTTACTTTCATGAATATAACTCACTTTTTTTACATCGCATCACATGGCGCATAGATTTTGTTCTGTTCACTATCAAATCCTGTCCAGATTAGATAGACTAGTCACATGGAACATGTCACAACAGTCTGGTTACCTAGCAACGAACATAACGTCTGTTCCTAAGCTGATCACTGAATCATTGACAGATTTCAATGCGTTCCTTTTACCGAACAATTGATGAATGACCTCATGCAACGGATCTACAAAAACTGTCAATTTAGGAATTGCTAGGCACTGCGGTCTCTGTTTTCTATTCCTCATAAGTCCATTTTAGTCAGGGAATTCGGTCATTCTTCTTAGATCTCAGCGACACGAAAAACAGGATCTTGATCCGGAGGCCGTTGCTCGTTGGAAACATGCATTTGAGTTTCGAGCTTACAACCACGGGTGGAAACGAGACAATCATTAATAACCATTAGAAATAACAAACAAAGGGTTTTTCTTGGAACAAAATTCGATCATAAATCACCGTCACTTTTAGTAAATAGTTTTTAATGTACACTCTTACTGATCAGTAACATGACGTGTTTGAAATAGTTGTTAATTTGTCGACGTTTCGGTTATCCACGAAAACCGATCAGTAACTGACTGTAAGCCCCACGACAGAACGTTTGAGCAAAGCGTAGCGATCAAATTGACGCAAATCAAAACAAAGGCGAATCCAAACTATTACGACACTCAACAATGTTCCTTTCGGGTTCGGTTACTTCGCTTTCGGACAACAAATCACGTGAACGACAGCGAGCATTAAACAAAGTCAACCAACGGCGAAACCACGCTCGTGGCCATTACGTGTACAGGTCGCCAACGCTACAGCCAGATTGATGCAATAAAACAACAGCAAGCTTTGTCCCACAGAAGGCCCACAGAAGCAATGAGTGGACGACGCACCAAAAGAAACGAAACAAGGAAGGTAACTGGTTGGTTCGAATTTGTCTTCGGAACTCATTGCACTGATCAATAAAAGTTGACTTCGAGTTTATCTTGACTCGGAAATCCAAAAATGATTTGCTCTCACGAAATCGAAGGAATTTTGCACATCGAGTACAATTCATGCTGTCTGTTTGACTAATAAGCCAGTCTAATTTTTCTCGAACATATACTGTCCTTGGATAAAGCTTTCTGTTCGATATTGAAAAGAATCGATCTGTACACGTGATCAGCATATGATTTATTCAGTAATATCGTGAAAGCGGAGATTTAATAAACTCGACCGGAAGATCATTGTTATTGCCTGGTGAAATTGATACCAAGAGAGACGAGTTCCCGATGATGTACGGTTGCGATAACCTACTCGGATGTCTGCAAACAGTTAGTTTAACTAGAATCAAACAAACTAGCAAGCCGAATACCATAACACCTAAGGTATCCAAACGAATCGATCTTGGTGGAATCTTAGTTGAGACAGTTATCCAATCAATAATTTCGAATAAGTTCCATCCCAGACATTTTGAGGGATTGATTTCAATTAAACTGATGAGTAAAAACGGTGCCAGTACATGTATACCAAACAAATTCTTCTAGTTTTATCCATATCGGAATGGTATTTTGTTTTTTGTACAGTCTGAAGTATTCAACTATTTATGATTTCCATGACGTACGATTATTCTTTTAAACATTAACAATGCTGTACTATTATAGCAGAGTTTCTCAACTTACATGTGATTCCGGCACAATGTTCCTCATCTCGGTCCCTTGAAAATCGCCAAGACTAAGTGCATTTCGGGGCTGAGATATCAATTATGTATAAGATGCATTAAAATGATGCCAATTCAAGCATGCAATAAACAGTTTCGCGCGTGACCAGGCGAAAGATGACGTGAGAAATGTGATCAGAGTAAATATGACAAAATAATCACTCGCAAAGAGACAAAATAGTAAAGAATATCCTTTGGATTATGGTTTGGACCAATGTGGTTGCCAAATCTGTACTGGATAGGGATAGCCGAGGTGAATCAACAATCAAAATAATGTCGCTTTAAATCGGAAAGTAGTATGACGCATGGCTCGTAGTTGAACGTCTCGTCCAACTTATGTTATCTTTACCCTTCCCTGTTACACTGGCCATGTAAATATGCTGACTAGGTCCGAATAACAGAACGAGTTGAAAGACGATAGCTCATGCCAGGAATGATTTGTTTGACCGTGGGGTTCTCCTGTTTCTTTCGACTTGTACATGGCCTCGAACTGAGTTCAGTTTGCACCACATCGATAAATGTCGTTTCTCATTTGTCTATTCTTTCGTGGATTGTCGTGACAGTGGATGCTCGAATTGACTTATTCTTGTGCTCCGCTTAGTGTCAGCATTTCCAATTGAGACAGTCGATATTTCGTTGTCTTCCACCTGTCATCATGACTCAACTGCAAACACAATTCTATTTTCATGAAATAATTCACCATGTGATGTCATCGGTCAGCTCCCCATTAAAGAAACCATGGAAGCACTCACTGTACAGCCGTTTCATCCTTGTTAGGAATCATCAGCAGTGCATATCCACCGCGCCCGAACTGGCACGCGAACCCGAACAAGGACGAACGATTCTGAGTCGAACGCATTAGCCATTACGCCACGGGCACGCTCTGAACGGTTTGTTGAACTTCACCACACCGTTCAGAGCGTGCCCGGTAGCGTAATGGCTAATGCGTTCGACGCAGAATCGTTCGTCGTTGTTCGGGTTCGCGTGCCAGTTC
>LUCM01009739.1:154288-218246 GCA_008360955.1 Fasciolopsis buskii | reverse complement strand
GTAGAAAGCTCAGAATCAGGAACTGATTGAAAGATCGAGAAGTTTCCTAAGCATATCTCCCTTAAGCTGACTATTTTATCGTTTGTTCCATGCTTATTTTGCTGGGCCTTGTTTCGTTTTCTTCTACTCCTTAAGAAATCACATGGATGCCTTTTTTGAACGTGAACGACTCCTAAGGTTCCACCAAATTATGTATAACTGCAATAAAACAGTAAACAAATAAAGTACTTGCCGCCCCTAAATGTCTTAGCATTGTCCGCGGCAGGAATTTCTGGCTCCGAGCTGGCCCCTGGATCTGAATGACGTTCCAAATGTACCTAGGTGACCATACGTCTCAGACAGACTACCGAGAACCTCCGCACATTGCTTTCTTAGGCGCAGGGGATATTCTCCACTAAATGTGTGAGGAACGAGATGAATGCTCGGTGCCCTCCACCGGGTTGACAGATCTCCTGTGCTCATCGTAGAGAAGGATGGGCTAAACCACAATATTCCAACCAACCACATCGTTTGCGGAAGCAGGAATTGCTCAAGCTGTATCGGGATCTGTGAAAGCAGAGTCACTGGGTACTGCGAACGTCCATCCTCGTCCGAAAAGTGCATGAATCGATCAATCTGTCACTTGTCCTCAGTGAGTCAAACGGGGCTCAGATCACCCTACTGGCCTGTGTGTTAAATCTGTTGGTCAAAGGATCAGGGCGGGATTTCCTACTCACTGCGCGCCGTTTGAATGAGGGTGCCCTTACAATTCTGTGGTCATCCGTAATTTCGTTATTTTGTTGCTTTCAATATTTGCGTTCGGATAGTTCTTCGTTCGACGATGACAATTCGTCAGAATTACTTTTGTTCAAAAGGACTTTATCGTTTCTCCACAATATTGGAGATCCCGTGTTTCTGCCACCTCACGAGTTTCTAATTGACTAGAAGAGGCAATTCGTGCTGGCTGACAGGCAGCTCTTTAATGCACCCCTTCCAACAACGATGTCCATCCGGCTTTGTTGAACTATCAACATCCGCTCTCTTGCTTTACGAAAATGTCCGAATACAGTCCCTCACACTTTCTCTTCCCACCGAATCCATTGTTTACCGTGTTGTGTCATCATGCCACATAAGAATGTGGATGAACCCTAGGATCGCTGATTCACCTTGTTCGTGTCGAGTAAGAAACTTCACCGCCTCGGACTGGACAGAGTTTCGAACAAGTAGAAGATCTGGAGGCGGTGTTTGCAACATGCAGGTTAAACTTCTTTCTGTCTGGCAAGTGCCGAAGGTTGTTTATAAGTACTCTCTCAATGGAATTGACTGTTCTCGTGACACATTTGTCATCCTAGGTTGGTCTCGTCATAACAGCACTATCGCAACACAATATCGCTCTTTTCTTTAGTGTTATTGTTTCTCTTTTGAGGATAAATTCTGGTAACATTATTGTAGACGAGTTTTTATCATGCATATCTACTTACCACTGGGACTCTGCCGCTTGATTTGACATAGACCCTTGCGTTTCTCCACCAGAGGCAAATCCATTTTTTAGATAAGAGTTATTACAACCACCCCGATTGATTTTCCCTGAAACTGCCTGTCCAATTTCAAGTGCGATCATTGTCTTGCTTCTGTTAGGCCCAAAATATACTCTAGGCCACTTTCCATTCTTCAGCGAACAAATCAAAACCCGAGTTCCGCCTCCGTAACTTTTCACCAACAACAACCTTTATTCTTCTTCAGGAAATCCCTTTCATGCGGCATCTGCCTTGTTTCTCTCTTTGAATCCTCTCAATGGACAATGTCAAACTCAATCACAGACACGGCCAACGGGCAATCTTTTGACATTTGCTGTTACCCTCAGAAACACTATTCGACTAAATAGCCGTATCTCCCACCCAAAAACTGAAAACCTCTAGAAACAAATGCAAGTGGCCACTTCTGACAAATTCTCGTATAAACTAAAGTGAGCGGTACATTTCCACCTGATAAAGTTGAAATCCGGACGCATCGACATGGACGTTTCGCCAGTTACCTCTGTTGGTGTTAACAACAGTCTTCCTAAGGCAAGGCATTCGACTGTTGTATGGAAGAAGAAGAAAGCATATGAAAAAACTCCTGCGGATGTCGACAACAACAAATCTTTGCCGTTCATCCATTCTTCCATAATACCCGACATATTTGGTATAGGGTGTGATATGACAGCTACAAGTTTTTTCTAGAGAGGAGATGCTCGACCATTCTCCGCACCACTAAAAATCTACCACAGCGGTTGCGTCCCTCGGATATTCTATTCCGGCAGCTCTTTTAAGGCATGGATGCTGTGCTCTGACGGATGCATTTAATTCTCGAACTAACTCGTCATTAAACTCCTCTCCCAAATCGCATTAAAGTCTTCCGGTCTTAAACTGACAGAGCGTGTTATATTAAGAGCGCTTTGCTATGTCGTGTACTTTTCTCCTGACGACCATTTTCAGTTTGCCCATAAATCTAACAGGTTCAACTGGGATGTTATCGCCTCCCTCATTAACCACATTTGTAAGTCCGTAAACAAGTCAATGATATCCGCCCGTTGCACCTTCCATGGACTATTTTCGTCGGCATTTGATTCGTCCAGTGGTCTCTTCTACTCACACCAAAGTGCAAAACATTTGGTGTCCAGTTCTTTATTAGCATGGCTGTCTGATTATTTACTAAACAGAGACCGTGCATGCGAACGGACACGGATAAAGTCGAAACCGTTGGATCAACAACTCAATGAGTGGCATCAGCGGTTACTGTTCGTTCACCGTTCTTTTCTCCACTTACATCAGCGATTATCAAAATAAGCATCCCCATTGGTTATCTGTTTAAATATGCTGATGTTGCCCTCTCTCAAAGTACGTTTCGAACAACGATTAGATTTTCAAAGTTTTCCAACAACCTTCTTGCCTGTTTACCATTTCTGCCGCACGGAGGCTGTGTTTAAATCTCGAGCAACATCTACGTGTTTTGAATGCTTCTGTATCTCCTCCCTCAGGTCGCGGTCAGTTCTACACCATTCCGAAAAACGTCTTCTATCCAACTCAGAAAACTATTACCAGGGTTATTCTGTGATGGGATATCATAGGAGTAATAATGATAAAATTCTGAAGTGGACCACTGCAGTATTTCTGCCTTTAAGCAGAATTCTCCGAGCGAATTGTTAGTTCAAATCAGAGCTTCGGCAAGCTGCGAGGTGAAACAAAACACTATCTTCTGCTTTTGTATACCAATGTGATTTTCCAGTCGTTCTTTAGTGTTCTCCAGTTACATTTCCAGGTTTACTTAAAAAAAGACTCTAAAATTCTGATCGCCGAAACTATCAATTGATTAAGCGGTTTGCCCTCTTCGTACCACTAAACTGAATTGCTTCCTAAAGGCTGTGTTGGATCATCACTAATGCAGGTGTAAGGTATTTGTTAACAAAATTCTTCCAGATCCCACGCATCCTCAGCACATTGATCTTTCAAAGTGTCGCTCTGATATTTCGACACGGTCCAATTTTCGTTCCATACCCTCCAGAATCAATTTATATAGGAAGTCTACTGTCCCATATTTAGCACGAATTTTGACAAACCGTGATCGGGTTTCAGCAGAATTCCTGAGCAGCTTGTCCGAATGCGTCATGGTTATTCCTGGACGAGTTCTTTTAAATCCTTTGCAAGGCGGTAAGTGTATTTTTTCAAATAATTTTTCTCCCTATTTTATATTTTACCCTCACATTTTCTGTCTGAAATGCGACATTATGTGGTGTACGCAAAAGTCTATGCAATACGATACAATACAATACAATACAATACAATGCAACACAATACAGTCTACTTCGGTTTGAGCGTACTGAATTTCGCACGTTGTTCATCTTTCTTTCCTGTTTCATGTACCTCAATTCTGTCGTTCACCATGATTCCGAGTGCACAGAATTTGCACTGGGATATTTGCAGATATATATATATATATATATATATATATATATATATGAATATATGAATATGCCTACCGTGGTAGTTACCTACACCTCGGTCCCGTTTGCAACCAACATGAATGAATAAAGCTACCGTCTCCAAAGTAGACAAGACGAGACTGTACTTGGATCCCATCAGTTCGATGTGTCTAGCGACAACGCAGTTACACAGAGGTATCAACGAATCGAATCTACTTAATCCATAAGGTGGATGGAAAATAACTATCTCGGATTCAGTTGCCTCACACCTGGGAGAAATAGGCGGTCACTCGAACTACACCCAGTCTACTCTGTCAAGTATTTACCTAATTCCATAACATGTGTCAAGAGCAAATAGGCTTTGGTCATTGTCAACTGCGGAAGTAATTACCATTCGTCTGTGTCTATGCCCGAACTATGTTTGCAAAGAAAATTAGTCCGTCTATTGCATTCTTCCTGGTCGACACTGGACCGCCTCGTGCAGCCGACTAGGAGTGATACAAGACAATTAATACGTGGACTTCATCAAGTAATCCTATCGGTTGTTTGCTCAGATCGCCGTCTTATATTTCGTCAGGATGATTTAATTTGACGATTCAAAATTTGAATTCGCCTCCCCCACCAGGTAAACTTGGTAATTGATTTCATACAAATTTGAATTTATTTGGCTAACAGTGAATTCAGCACCTGTAATCCAGGTTCTGATTCACAATTATTGATCAATTAATGTGCATGGGGTTACGTTACGAGAGTTGTAATCACTTGAAGTGTCCTTTTCAAAATGAAATTTCCACAGCACCCAGTGAGCACCATACCAGCTTAATTTTTCCTCTTTGTTGCTGTTCTAATCGCATGATAACTGGGAGAATCAAATCCCTTTGGAGGGCGTGCGATTGGAGGGGGATTAATTACAGTTTTAAACAAGGATATCAGAAGTGATGCGACCGGAGGTGGTCATGTGCTTAGGGCACGTACTGCTTATGCCGGCTCATCGTCTACCTTTTCGTGCTCTTTTTGCAAGTGCTGGGCATTTGCTGGGATGAAGTGACATGGCTGTCAAGCTATGATTTGGCGTAGAGGTATGGAGAAGTTAGCTTCGATTTTGACGTCGATTGGTGCTTCCGTCTTCCTGCCTGAGGCCTGAGAAATGAGGATTGATGTTGGTTGGTGACTATGAGAGATATGGTTCAGAGCCGAAGTCGTTGGCGCGAATATTGTACGGCCTGTCTGTAGAACTCATCCCCTCGTCAAAAAAAAATCCGAAAACAACCGAGAAACCGCAAAATTTGTACGGTGAAAACGCAACAACCGCTCGCTTTGTTAAGATTTGTTCTCCCCCCTTGTTGTTTGATCGCATTCAGATGCCGTTGCGTTAGTTTTATGGTTGTTTTCAATGGAGCGTGAAATATATATATATGTATATATATGTATATATGCATATGCCTCGAAGGATTCGGAACTTTAAATACCCTATCAGCCGGTCACACGACTCGTTAACTCGTCTGACCTATCAAGACTTTATGTAGCTTTATGCCGATCCAATTTTCAGGTCATAGTCGGCGGTCTCCCACCTCCCGCCACCTACGTGCAGTGGACCCTAGTGGCTATGGAGCATCCATTTCCACTAAACTCGTGCTCCAAACTCATCATTGAAAATATTTCGAAACGCCCGACCGCAGACCTTTGTACTATCGCTTGATATCGCAGTATCGGATGGACCGTGAGATCTCAGATACAAACCGGAGCTTTGGGTTTTTTGTAATGAAAGATCTCTGGACACAAAACCTCCTAGTAGCTTTGCACTGCATTTCAGATATCAGGTATATTAATAATGATCCTTAATATCGGGAGTTGATTGTAGTGCTTGGCTGGAAGTTGAATGTTCCGCCCAACTTATGCTATCTTTACCCTTCCCTGTTACACTGGCCATGTAAATATGCTGACTAGGTCCGAATCACAGAACGAGTTGAAAGACGATTGGCCATGCCAGGAATGATTTGTTTGACCGTGGGGTTCTCCTGTTTCTTTCTACTTGTACATGGCCTCGAACTGAGTTCAGTTTGCACCACATCGATAAATGCCGTTTCTCATTTGTCTATTCTTTCGTGGATTGTTGTGACATTGGATGCTCGAATTGACTTATTCTTGTGCTCCGCTTAGTGTCGGCATTTCCAATTGAGACAGTCGATATTTCGTTGTCATCCATTTGTTATCATGAATCGATTTCTAACATAATCTTTTATATCCAAAGCACTGAGCATATACATATCCCATTTAAAAGACTGCATTCCTGCATTCGGAATCAAGATAGATTACTGAGTGCACAGTGTCATTTATTTTATCAAAATCTATTTTAGTGTCTTTGATTCTGTTCGTATTATCTTTTAAACTAATTTACCGGATAGTCACTTTTTCCTTGGAGTATTACAGATTAGAAAATCCTTGTTTGTCTTTGATCCCGAGTTGGCATTCGTTAGTCGTCTTTACATTCTCTGC
Organism: Fasciolopsis buskii; assembly: GCA_008360955.1. NCBI lineage: Eukaryota > Metazoa > Platyhelminthes > Trematoda > Plagiorchiida > Fasciolidae > Fasciolopsis > Fasciolopsis buskii. The sequence goes on along the minus strand of LUCM01009739.1, from coordinate 211,810 downwards.
CTGATGTGGTACTCGACAAAATTTGATGAGTGCCCTCCAGTCTGTTGAACTCATCGTCTACGTGCAAAACGTAGTCTATTCCAGATCAAAGACAGTTGACGGACGTGTATGTCTTTCTGTAAATAACCGGCGACGGATCGATAAGTGTACGGCGTATACAATTCACAATCCGATTCGTACACGCGATTGTAAAATGTCTTGTTTGACTTGGAACTTTTATGCTATGTAATAGGCGAAATGAAATTCATTATAATTTACTCGTATTCTATCATGTTTGATTTGTTTACGCGATGCACGTTTCTCGGGAGATGTGCTCTTTAGCGGGGCTTACCAGTGACAAAGTTATTGGTCTTCGAATCGAAGCCGCAGGAGTTTGGGTTTCACAAAATATGTGACTGTAATATCCGATTATGCATACCTGTTTCCAGAACCAAATTAGGATGGTCACATTTAGGTTCCGTGTAACAAGTGCCATCGGAAATTCAGCCGAGTAGTGGAATCACGATTAACCTATCCCCGACTTCTTCAGGTATCATTCATATTCTCATCAACCAGTGCATTCGTCCTCACACCTTTCCAGATCTTTATCCATTACGACTTAATTGGCCACAATTAATTGTTTTTTTCGCAATCAATCTTCTTTTAATTGACAGTTTTCGTCTCCGGATCCCAACATTTAGTGAACGATACGAGCACTTTAACACGTAGTGTTGATGCTCGATCGACGGTTGCGAATCCGTCCGGCCAACGTATTGATTACGTTGTCCGTCACGCGCAACGTCATTCTGAAGTTCGATTCCCAATTCCCGTCACGATAGACATGCATGCAGGTCGCTGGGTCTTAACAAGAATAAAACAGTGGTACAGTGCTTCCATGGTTTTTTGTACCACGTTAGATGTTCACATTGTATGAATACCATGAATTTTTGTATCAATCCTAACTACTGACAACGTTACTTGATTTGTGAGTCAACAGCGCATGCGAACCATAGTTGGAAAAGACAGCCTAGTTTCTAATCGGATAAATCCAGTCACAGACTGGTTCACATTAAATGGAACATTTGAACCGTAATTCATTTATTTATTTATTTATTTATTTATTTGTTTGAAGTAAGTTCAGACTAACTTCGTTTTGGTGAATAACTTAATGTTCCTATCCTCATCTGTCGTGGATAGAGCAACTTTCTAAGTGACCTTCTGCTGCGATCGACAATACAAACAAAATATGTGCAACTGTTCGGTCTACGACCTATTATACTCTTATTGTTAACAAATCTTCGACAATGCTGTCCCAGAAACTTATTTACACCTAGCAATCGTATCATTTTGTTCCGGCAAATACTAGGTTGCTAGCGAGCTTGCAACTTAACGCGGCCTATTTGTAAGATTAATAGCTCAAATTGCAATTTTGAGTGAAAATAAAACAATTCAGTGTCGAATTCATCGATTTGTCATATGTCAAGGGAATATAAATAACATCAAAAGCTCTTTTTTGTAGACTTGTTGACATGCAAAATTGAGGTTTCTAAGTGAAAATAGAAACTTCCCGGTAAAAGACTGTCAATCGAATCGAGAATGAAATTATCTGATAATGTTCCTGATTAGTCATCTACAATCCTTTATCGATATTGTAAATACTAGCAGTAATTGGACGCAATTATTTATTTACCAGAGTAAGTTTTGATTGGTATACATGAAGCTATTCGAAATCAAAACCTTCATGTCACGCACGAGTTCATGCAATCTTGTCAGGCCAAATCTGACAGTACTTATTGTTCTGCCGAACAATAACTAACCTGCCGAGTGGTTATGACGAGAATTGCTTTGGCCAATTGATTTCAGATTGGATGAAAATGTGATTGAATGAAAAAAACTTTCACTTATTCTTCACACGAGTCATTTAAAATTGAATAACCGTATCTAAGGTGTCAAGAACCCGAGTTTGTGTGTCGTGGTTTTGAACTTTTGAGGTTCATACTCGCCTGGTTAGTTTATTTCCACTCAATGGAATTGCTTTTAGATTTTGTCCAAATATCTTATTCCTCATCTTTGTGTCTCAACCAGGTTTCGATGACAAACCTATCAATGTTACAATCTTTAAATGGTCACAATAGGACAGGTTCAATTTTGTCGTTCTATTACCTATTAGGGATAAAATACCTTTTTTCGCTTAGTTTATCTGCATGGTTTGTACGGGACAATTTTGATTTTCAGGATTCGCCCACGTGTATTTTCCGTTAGTCGAAAAACGTTAGAAAATAAGTCAATTTGGAATACACATTCCAGGTCCCTATGGTTGCGAGTAAAATGGACCGTAGAGAACCCAGCTAACTGACAATTCAACACGTGAGTCCTTCCATTCGTGCAACACGCCTCGGTCGAGGCACGTGACAAGCTAACCGTTTCTTTTTCTTAAACGACTGACCAAACGTTTTGGGAAATTGGAGTCACCTAATTGTTCGATTTTCTTCTGTGAAGCTGCAGAGTCCATTCGGGTCGTCGTATCTAATTCGTTTCGTTTGGTAACTGGGGCGAAAATATTTCGGCCGGAATGAATGTTGGGCGTAAAAGAACCGTACGAAAAAGGCACTATTCTGGTCAGTTAATCGATACAATATGTCATTTTGATTTTTTCTACAATGGATAAATTAATACGAATCACATTGAGTGACTATACACATTCACCCTTTGTTTAGCTTGGAAACTAATATAATCAAGGTGAATTGATCCGTTTCGCTTTGCTATCTAACAGCTCAACTTTTACAAAAGCAAAGTGCCCAAGGAAAGGCTCATACAAGACGGGACGAGAAGTACAAGAAGCAACAAATTTTCATGGGCCACTTTGTAATGGCAATGTGTACTGGTCAACAGCTTCGCTTCTATCAAATAAGATATAAGGGAACAGTACTTATTGAAACACATTCAAAAGCCGATTTCCCGCGTTACGCAAGGCGGAAAAAACATGGAGTTGGATGTATCTAAAACAAACAAACAAACAAACAAACAAACAAACAAACAAAGCGATAGGAGTAATCGAGTATTAAGTCACTATCAAGATAAGCGTAGCCATGTAATAGAAAACAGTGAACATCACGGATCGCGAAGGCGAGTCCCAATGCGCTGCTAGAGTCATCCCTCGGGTTCGATGCTATCACGTGACGCACAAATGCATTCGACCACACATTTTGACCACGATAATCAAATTCCAATTCGATGTATTCACACAGGCTGAGCAATTGACAATGTTCCATCCATTCGGTACACATTGAGCCACTGACAATTTGAAATCGATATGCATAGCTTCGTGGTGAAACGAATGTTCACTAAACCCAAACTAGCTTAATACAGATGACAACGAGCTTCGGGTATCATTCCCCATTTGAATTCGTTAAATGTGCATGCTTTGGACAAACGCATTGAGCAGATGATTTGTGGATGTCAACATGTTATTGTCCGGTGTGTATCTATTTTCTAAGCTGAACAGCTTTGGAGTAGATTCGAAGTTCGATAATATCGTATGTCGGATTAAATTTCTAACATGATATGACACGATCAGAAGAACAGAAACACGGGATCAAGTCACGTATAATCGATCATGTCCATTAGATTTGATTTATCACAGATCCTCAGAAACGCTAGCTGAAATAATGGCACATCGGAACTCTTATAACCATAACAAATTCTTCGTTGCTTTACCATTCAACAGAAGCCCAGAATTTCTTGCACTCCGTGGTAGCGGACAAACTCTACAGGCCAAAATCATACAGAGCAATCATCGTCGCTTTGAGAAAGACGCAGAAGACATAGGGGACATTGAAATTCCGGACAGGATTATCAACGCGGAGCTGAATGAAATGTGGGAGAAAGGTATAACTAATCTGTGAACCACTTGCGAAATGAGACTATTAATTTCACCCATTCGACAAATGAATAAGTGGACCAAATAGCACATAGTCGATGTAGCATTGTTTTTGTTAAAATTGTATGCTTTCGACAGACACTGCAACTTCACCACATGATGATGTTGCACCTATCCGTCACTGGTTTGCACGGTTACTGTCCGTTACCTCACAGCGATCGACCCCTACTGATAGATGACTTCTCTGCAGGTAGCCTAAGTACGACCAAGGCTTTGGGTATGACCTACAGAGCTTGATTACTCGATACATTTTAGTAGTAGGAGATTGAATGTTTACATGAAATAATTCACCATGTGATATCATCACTCAACTGATCATAAAGAAACCATGGAAGCACTGTACAGCTGTTTCATCCTTGTTAGGAATCATCAGCAGTGCATATCCACCGCGCCCCAACTGGGACGCGAACCCGAACAAGGACGAACGATTGTGAGTCGAACGCCTTAGCCATTACGCTACCGGGCAGGCTCTGAACGGTTTGTTGAACTTCACCACATGAGCACGTTGCACCTATCCGTCACTGGTTTGCACGGTTACTGTCCGTTACCTCACAGCGATCGACCCCTACTGATAGATGACTTCTCTGCAGGTAGCCTAAGTACGACCAAGGCTTTGGGTATGACCTACAGAGCTTGATTACTTGATACATTTTAGTAGTAGGAGATTGAATGTTTACATGAAATAATTCACCATGTGATATCATCACTCAACTCACCATAAAGAAACGATGGAAGCACTGTACAGCTGTTTCATCCTTGTTAGGAATCATCAGCAGTGCATATCCACCGCGCCCCAACTGGGACGCGAACCCGAACAAGGACGAACGATTGTGAGTCGAACGCCTTAGCCATTACGCTACCGGGCAGGCTCTGAACGGTTTGTTGAACTTCACCACATGAGCACGTTGCACCTATCCGTCACTGGTTTGCACGGTTACTGTCCGTTACCTCACAGCGATCGACCCCTACTGATAGATGACTTCTCTGCAGGTAGCCTAAGTACGACGAAGGCTTTGGGTATGACCTACAGAGCTTGATTACTTGATACATTTTAGTAGTAGGAGATTGAATGTTTACATGAAATAATTCACCATGTGATATCATCACTCAACTCACCATAAAGAAACGATGGAAGCACTGTACAGCTGTTTCATCCTTGTTAGGAATCATCAGCAGTGCATATCCACCGCGCNTGAACATTCGTTTCACCACGAAGCTATGCATATCGATTTCAAATTGTCAGTGGCTCAATGTGTACCGAATGGATGGAACATTGTCAATTGCTCAGCCTGTGTGAATACATCGAATTGGAATTTGATTATCGTGGTCAAAATGTGTGGTCGAATGCATTTGTGCGTCACGTGATAGCATCTAACCCGAGGGATGACTCTGGCATGTTATCAAAGTCTGTTTGGATTCGGGGCACATATAGTCATTCATCGATCGCTATTTGAATCATATTTACAGAAATCGTTTGCCATCCGTCTATGATTGACATCGTAGTGAACAGTGGTTCAATATTTGAAATTCTCTTTTTGGGCCTGTTTTCGTAGCAATCGAATTTTCACACTAGTTTTAAATTTTGTTAAAGAAATCATTATTTTGAAATTTTTTTTCAAACTATTTTTTGGGCGTCTCAGTTTGTACGTAGGGGAAGCTTTCGACGTTTGCCAATTCTACTCATATTGTTCTCTTTGGTTCGTGGATATGAAGATTCATTTCGACCGTAATTAAATTTCTGCTAGTTACTTCCACGGCAAAATGTATTATGGTAAGTCACATCGCGGCTCTCATGGTGTTGTTTGGGGCTTGTGTTTGGCTTTGCATACCGGCACCACCGTTTACGCCTTGGAGGACAAATATTTGAAAAGGTCAGTTTGAAGGTGTGAGTTTGTCATGTCTCGAACACCACCGGCCGTGGTCAGACGGATAAAATTGAGGATTTCGGACGTGAGGTTCACCGGTTCAAACCCTCCCATCAACGGCCAACTTCCCCATTGGTAGACTTTCTTTGGCCGCGGTCCGCTTCTTGAAAAATAATGTACATTTCCGTTTCGTTAATAAAGTAACTAGAAAAAAATTGTCGTAGTAAACTTCCATGTCCTTTTTTATCATATGAATCACATGACGTCGAGTCCGAAACCCGACAACAGCGCTGCAACCACAGATTTCCGATCATATTCTGACAATATTTCAAAGCATTGGGGCTCAGAAACCAGCAATTCTCTTGGGCATTTGCTATCCACAAGGCACAAGTTCCTGGATTACACTAGATTGCAATTTGTATGTCTGGATTGTACACTGAACATTTTGATCAGCAATCGGATGTCGCATCGATGTGACATATACCTCGCACGGGTCAAAGTCAGTCGAGTCGTCTGCCTACGCGACGACACATGACCCGGAATACGGCGAACTCAACATATCCACTTCGTCCAAAATATCACCTTCGAAAGCGAGGTTTATTTACAAGCAATCTCGATCTCCAACAGAACTGTGCACTTTTAAACTGTCGGACGAATACCAAACAGTCGTTAAGATAGTCGAGGGGCAAGAGCATTTGAGCCGGATTTCAGTTGAATTGCACCAAGATATTCGCAAATTTTAACTTCGAAAATGCATTATCCGATTAAGTATCGATACTATCGTTCCTACTTGAGGATAGAATTATTCCCATAAACAGTTCAATAACAAAAACGCCCAAAAAGACGATCGATTCTTGCCAGGACGAACTCGCAATACCCGTTCGTATAATCCAGATATGGTGTATTAAATTACAGAAACAATGTCCGATTTTTTGTATTTATCATTGGAGGCTCTACTAACTTTGACCAATTGGAATGAAGTTAAATTCGCATTGTATTCGACTCCCTGGCATGCGACATTTTAGTTCAGCTTGTAGTCAACTAGGATAAGGGAATAAGAAATCCAAAGTTCATCATGATCACCAATTGAAAATAACTAAATTCATTTGCTAAAATTCGCATCGTCATCTCCAAGTGAACAATAGTTGGACAACAGGAATCAAGCAGTTGCACACACACACACACACACACACACACTGAGAGATTAGCACGTGCGTACAAAAAAAACAGCCTAGCAGCATGTATTGATTCGTGTGAATCGATCCACTTGATCAAATATTTGTAAGCACAAATATGCTCATTTATTCAGTACACAATACATTTCGTCATGAATTATTTCCTATGACTTTTGAAGAATAGAATGTTATCAGAATTGTGCAAATTAGTACGGAAGATCCTTTTTTGGCACGTGACTAACTCCTCCTCTCCCGGAGGGACTTGACTCGTTTCACGGTCCGAAAATGTCACCATTGGGCAACTTTAGAATGTCCGAGGCACCAGAAGCTGAAATAGTTAACATTCGTTGAGGAGTGGATGGTTTAATTAACAAATATACGATTGTTACTGAGATCAAATGAATTTGGTGAGTAATTTTTTGGTTTGCGAGGCATGAATACCTCGCTTTGAGCATGTCCTCGTGGTCGAAGACAGAGTTTGGACGATCATATAGGACAAAATCCGACCAAAAGAGATTACACATGACTGAGAAAAAACTGAGCCTTTAGAAATTGCTCAGAGACCGAACATTTCGAAAAGTACACGTTTTCGGAATGATGAACAAAAAAATCTAATCAGGATGATAAGTTATAAATCTTCGCACAAGCTTTTGTTACCGGTTGGATGTTGTTCAAATTAATTTTGTCAGGTACATATCTGTTGTAGGCAATTGAATCGATGACTCATTAGATGGGCGAGAAAACCAAAAATATGGACCATCGCCTTTTCTTTTTGCCATAAGAAGAAGAGCTAAAACAACCATATTTGTGGCAATTTTCTTGTGATTTATTGATTTTATCCCTGGGGAAGAAACACTCTGAGATTAAATCATTTACTGTGCTATGGGCGTAGAAAGTTCGGCTTCTGTGTCCCGTTCGTACCTCGGGGTTCGAGATCAAGTGTAGACAGCGGCAATGAGGTCGGTTTTAGTTATGCGGTTGACTGAAGTCTGATTGAACGCTTATGTGTTTACGGTATTGATCGAAGATGTGGGAACATAGCACTTGTCGTCTTACAATTAGGCATCTCGAGGACTTGTCACAGAGTCAGTTGCTTAGAGCAAACGCGGGATTCGTACAAAACCCGGGGTGACTGGATCAGATAATGTGCATGTCCATGACGGGCGCTGATCAGGAGATCGATCCCACGGCATGCTACGAGTTCGACTTCTCGAACCGCGGACCAGCTTCCGCGTTCCGGTTCTCAAAGACCCCTATGTTTTGGAGCATTGTTGGTGAAGGAATACCTGAGGCCCGAGAAAGAAATCAAGAAACTCATCTTCTTCAATGCACTGTGTTCTTCAGCGCAGGCATTGGTGGTCAGTCTGCTACACGACAGGCATGGAAAAATGCAACAATGCAAAGTGAACTGAATGTGCTTCTCCAAATTTGAAATCCCTTTTTGATTTGCTTAACTTATCATGCATTAATTCACGAAATTTCGTCTGTCAAAATTTGTACACTTTTCTTTTTGGATTGGATCATGCTGTGAGGTGGCAATTAATACTGGAACAAATCAGTCCATGATTGACTGCAGGAATTGTCATACTCAAAAGTTAGTCACTTAGCAACAGGACTATTTTGTTGTGGTAATTGAAACTTGTTGCTGTGGATATGTTATTCATCGGGGATTTTTTCTTCAGCATATTTATTCGCTAAGCACCATTGTTCCGAAGAATCTTGCCAACCATTTTAAATGGGAAAAAAAAACGTTTACAATGCTGTTCAATTGGAAATCAATTTTTTTCAAATGACTTGTGTAAGTTATCTTCCGTGGGAATAAAACAAATTTGCGGCCGTGTCGGATTTTACATGTGAAAATTAAGATACAATTATTACCGCATATTTTGGTAGGCTTCTCGTGGCAATCCAAATTAATTTTTCCTAGTTCCAAACGGGTTTTTGCCTAATAGGCAGTTCATGCGTTAAAGCGTAGGAGAGTTGGAAAAGTGTTGAAAAAAGTAGACGGGTTATACTGAAGACTGTACTAGACAGTAATTGTTCAAGCACTACTGACTATCTGCTTGTAAGTAGTGTGTGGGTAAAAAACATTTTATGTTTGCACGTTTGTGTGCATATGCCATTTCACCCCGTGTCTATTTCCCAACATACCCGCCGATGGTCACGAATCGGAATGAGAACATGACACGTGATGGGAGCCGGAAATGGTCGAACAAGTTGGGCGACCTGGAAATCCTTAAGCTCAGGTTCTGTACAGGGCTTCGGTGATTACTTGCCAAACCGAATCACACGGACGGGATTGCATTTCACACATGAAAAGCGATCGGATCGATCAATAACAAAGAGGTACAACATAGGAATAGAAACTGCAAGTTCACCAGGTGCAAGATCCAAGGTGAGGACTGGTCCGATTCTCCAAGCCAATGCGTTGAACTACACCATTGACATTGACCTTGTGTGTCCTTCTGATTGACAAGTCGTGAACTAACACCTTGGCTCCCCGAATTATATGGTCTATTCCAGTTCGTCGAGCGGTAACCCCCAGGGTTCTACAGTACACGTTTCTTATGCTGATGCGGAAGAATTCACTACAAGCAGTAATCAATACTACACGACTGGACTCTTGGCATTTCGCGCTGATGGTACGTACGCGGCCAGATAACTATTTAGAACCTGCTAACACGGAAGATGAACCGCGAATTTTTACGACTCGAACCCCACAACGTTTACGTCAAACCATAAGCATGTACGGTGTGTGTACACGAACAATTCATCTGTTGTTTTGTTATAATACACTCAGATTTATCCAAAGTGTTCCACCTCAATTGTCCCGCGCACATTGGTTTCCAAGGTTTATGAAGAAAATTGACTGTTGTGTGTGTGTGTGCGTGCGTGTGCGTTTCCTTCGTCTTGGCCTCTCAGTTGCTAACCAACAAATGCATATTACTTTAAGAATCCAGGCGTACATGTTTGGGAAATTTCACTTCGGACCGCTTGACCAACGCCCGGCTAGCGCCACTTCCGTTTGAATCCGACCGGATATTTTTTTTGTCTATCGACTCTTTAGATCTAGTTACCCGGACAAAGGGTTAGAATAAGTTACATAAAAAACGAGGAGATTCATGCTGTTTTTTCACCGACAGACATAACTATCAATTTGGTTTGTTTTCCGATTCAATCGGGTTGATGAAATGTTCATTGGATTGGATTTTTTTTGGTATCTCGATCCCCCTCCCCCTCCATACACCAAAATTTGAGTGAAATCGCAAAACATTGCAAACAATTTTTTTCCCCCAAGCCCATCGATCGTTTTATTTGAATATAAAGACAAAACGTGACGACCACGTGACAAGTAGCCGTGTCGACTCAAAAGCCAGAAAAATGAGCTGTATATTCCGAATCACTAGAGCGACTGTTATTTGTCAACACAAGTTTGACCTGTGCGCCTAGCTCCAGTTTGTGATTACGTTTGTACGTTTATACACTATACAGATCGGTGTTTGTGATTATCAGATCACCAAATCTTGGTCGATTTTTTCCCAACGGTGTGATTCCGGTGTCTATGGGTTTTTTAAATACTAATTTCACGCTAATAATTGCACAAAATTTTGTAAACGATCGAGATAAGTTTGCCAAAACAAAACTTGGTTTCACATCGTTGAATTTGTTTGTGCTTTGCAAACCGGATGCTAAGAAATGAATTAGTAGGAAACGAGTAGGCAAAAAGTGGTGGTTCTTTGCAAATCAAGCGAAGTAGTTTGGCCGCGTTTCCATGGTTTCCGATGGTGAGATTTTTGTTCTTCGGATAGCAGAATGATAGATCCAAACAGATTAGCTTCAATTCAGCTAAGCCATGCTTAGCTGTGAGGTTTGTGTCTATAGCCATCGATCGGAACCCCGTTTTCTGTTCACTGTTTCGATTTACGTACCGCCGTGATGACATCAAAGACCCCTTTTGCCGGGGACTTACCCTGAGTATCAGAATACGTTGTTCTCGATGCTCGTGTATCTTTTATCTTCTTGCTGATCGCGACCAGCAAGTCAGCGTCTGGTGGACAAACTGATCTTCGGTGGGGTGATTTCATCGACAAGTTGAAACACCACAAATTTGGTTATCTGACTATCAGGGTTGAGTTAGACGCCAAATTTGACCGATGAACGGAAGGAAACCGACAAATTGGAGGCCTAAATTTAACCCAGTTGTCTGGATTGGCAACGGTCATTCCCTCTACCCGGTTTGTTTCACTCACGAACCATCTGAGGCCAGCACAAATATTTGACGAAAAAACGGCATCACCTGGAGATATCGATCTCTCTAGAATCCGTCATTGGTGGTAATTCCAACTCGAAGTCTGTTCACACTCCTGGTTCACACTTTGATCCATGCTAGCTTTTGGCTTCTCTTTTCTATCTGCGCGCGAACATGAAACTACTTGTATGCCTTAGATACAGCTAGACGATAATTGCCCAATGTTGCTGCAATCGGCAATTTCTGGTCTGTCATCTTCATACTCAAATGGTCGAAACGAACATTAGAACGGATGAAAGATCATTGTAACATCAGCTGGTCAGGACTGTGAACTGTGACCTACGGCGGTTGAAGGGTCGCGCAACGTATTGCACTGTACAGAGCTGTGACTATTGGCAATGTATTCCGACTGAACAGGACAATTGGTTCGCGGAATGGTGCATCAGTTTTGGGAATCATGATTCACTCTTGAGACGGTCGACTTTGATGCTAGGTAGATCATTATAGTGCATATTTTAGTTATCTCATTGACTTAGTGGACTTTGTTTGCAAGCAAAGATTCCGGATGCCGATCAGATCAAGAAATCATAAGGAAGATAGATTCCCTCGAAAGATACAAGCTAGCCGGTTCACATGGACTGCCACGGTCCGTGTCCAATATTATGTCGGAGTTTTGATCTTGACTGGGATCAATACAGAGGAGTGCTAAGATTTCTGTCTAACTATGTAGATCGGTGATTGTATCGATTCACAAAATATGTTCACCACCTATTGTGTCCGTAATGTTTCTGAGGTGAGTACATTCCACCGGCTATATGGTGCTCACGAAGATCGCACGTTTGGAAATCAAGCTGGGGTTCCTTCTGACTTGAAGTTGTTTATATTACATAATCTCTAAATGACAGGTGGTATGACATGCGTACATGTTTCATAGGTCCACGATCACTACTCTGCTTGATCTAAAATCTGTTTTCACGTCTGTCGACTTTGCGATTTCTTGCCTGCACCGAAGTTTCACCATGAAAATTCATTCGGTCAGAACCTCCCAGTGTCATGGCCTTTCAAATACACGATCAAACTGATTCACAAAATTTGTCTTGTATTCGTCATACGAGCTCAAGCAAAAAATGGGGAACTGCCTTATTTGTACCGTGTGCCCGCAATATTGTGTTTTGGAGTACGAAAGCGCGGAATTCTCGATCGTTCCACTTAGAGTTTGGGATACATTTCTGTGCCTGTAAAGTCAAAAAAGCTGATTTCAGAATGAATTGGGTCCGAAAACGAGCTGTGTAGATGATCATCGATGTGCGGTGTGTAGACCTAGTTAGGTGGCTAGTTGAATCATACCTGCTGGTCGTAAATCGGATAATTTGTCATGGCGTGTGCAGAAGGCCCGATTTGTATTTACCAATTTGAAGCATAGATTGTGTCGATGTGTGACACGCGGTTCCCGTTCTTCAACGTTCAATCATCGAAAGCGACAGGAAGAATGGTCGATTCGGACATTGGATCGTTGAGGTCATTTGTGCCAAGTGTTTCGCTATTTGATTACTATTGTCTCTGCACTATTGACAGGAAATGAGGAGGGAGAATTTCGTGATTAGTTCAACGGTTAGGTACAAGATACTTACCCCGTAGGATTAGATCGTTATAACGAACACTAAGTAATAGCAAATTACACTAGATGAGATGTGTTTTGCACTTTCCCACATAGACATCATCTTGTTATGCCCTGGTTGGAAAATCCGTCGTGGCCTACGGAAGACCTAGGCACTAAATTGGTCACTTTAGGTACAATTAAACTATCGGGCTGGGTTCACGTGATCATCCGAACGGACGATTGGATACAATAGGTGATACAGCTCAATACGGTGATCAATAACTTCCGCACCTTTGAATTCTTTCCTTTTTTATGCGGTTGTTCAACTTAGTATTTTATACTCCTCTTTTGGGCATTTCTTGTTCTTTTTTCTATCTGAACAGTTTAGACAATGAGGTCGCTATTAAAATAGGCTCACTTTGGTGCACGGATGATGGTTGTAAAAACTGAAAGTGAAACCAAAACTGAGGCTGCAGCTGGAATTGAAACTGTGAACTGAATCATGTGATAAATTATTTGTGCAAGTTGAAATAATATAATTTTTTTCGAACCAAGCTAGTTTCGTTTTCTGGTTCGGTATGAAGTCACGTGAGATCAATTCAAATCAAACATGTACACATTTAGAATTAAGTTAATTGCTGTTTAGATCACATGCATGCATTATAAACACACAGAAGAAACTAGATATTGACTGATACTCTCTGGAAGCAAGTAAGCGGCACAATAAGACAATAAGTAAGGAGAATATGGACGCATAAAGTACCAGCCACTTGAAATATCCGTGTAAATGAACGGTAATTTCCAGGTGAGAATTTACGCCTATATTGAAAAAGCACCACCGTTGATACGACTGTTCTTGTGTTTGTAAGTATGCGAGACAATTACTGCGAATATGGAATCAGTTGATGAGCGACAAATCATTTTGGCGGATTATTTGTAAAAATAATGATTGGTGATCGACTGCAAACTGTTTAGGCCTCTACCCCGGAGCATCAGTGAAGTTGTACATGATTTGTTTACAATGTGTAATCAGAAGTAAGTTTGACTCAATGATCAAAATACATTTCTTCCACACCGCGTAAGAGTATCGATGAGCAGTAAGGTCACACACACACCCACACACACACAGAGAAAGAGATGAAGTTTCAAATTGGAAAATGAGTTCTCAACGTGATCTTATCTTTCCCCACCCTAGGGCTGTTTGTTCAGGAAATTAAGTACGTTGAAATCGTTAGTCAATCGGGAACCAGTGGAATTGAAGATCACGTTCGGGGATACCGAAAAAATATCAAGTGTAACCAAGAAAAGACTTGCAGTCCCCTGCAAAAAGATAACGGGCATAGTGACTGGAAGCGTGAAGTAAATGGAACACTTCACAAAACCGTGTCTTTGCGATTCACAATAGGTGTTCCAAAATCGAAAGAAATAAGATCATACTGACATGTGAAATACAAACTGGCTACGAGAAATGAAGACCAACTGATAAGCGATCTTTTTCTATACTTAGTTTGTTAAAAGACGAATGTGATATGTAATGTGCGCGTTCATAAAGTACAAGATTTGGCAGCGTAGAAGCAGATTAGAATGACTGTCTTTTAGTGCATATCTTTAAAGGGACGGTTTGTGTTAAACGACGAAAATCACTGCCTCGTCTTCGTTCACAATTGTGATCAGACCTGGAAGAACAATTACGAACACGAGGAAAGAAGGGTACTCACTTGGATGGACAAATACAAACATGATGAACGAAAGTCAGGTTCTACTTTCTTTCACGTACTTTCACATGATATTCACAAACCGGAAAGTTATCTTATGTCCTGGTTCCCGAAATTTGTTACTGGGCACAATATATATACGGTTGATGCCGACGTTAATATAGACAAAATCATTGAACATGTTCGAAAGCACATACACATATATGCACACGATACTGTGCGACACAAACTCCTTCCGTTCAGCAAAGGGTCTTCTCTCTATCTGGCGATCATTTTGATTTCGAGTCCTGTTTATATCTTGGTTGGCAAGTATTCGTCACACTGATTTCAGTCAACCGGACGAACAACGGTCTACCAATTTCGGGTGGTGTACTACCGAGCAGAAATGCTAGTTTTTGTGAATATTTATCTGTCTCTCTCTCTCTCTCTCGGTTTCGGTTGTACGATCGCATGTTGATGACAACCTTATCATTTCCCGCTAGTATGCCTTTAAACACATCGATTTTATTGGTAGTGCATTAATAATAAATTCGTAATTGACCTAACAAGGTCAACAGAGATACAAGTTCAATTTGAATAATGTTGGAATTCTATATCAAACAAACATGAAACACGCAAACGAATTTTTCTAAGTCAGGTATTCTCCAAATCGTTCGATCAGTAGCATTATATCGATCTGGATCACGTTTAAGGTTGGATAAAGGCCAAACCGTTCGGGTTGATAACAAAGCTGAAAATCAAGTAGTACATATTCATAGGAATGAATCACGATTAGTTAGACGGAAATATCTATGTAATTGCATTACCAAATATTCACACAATCGAATCATGAATAGCTGAAAGGATCATGCAACTTACACTCCTGGTCAACCCCACTCTTTCCCCGAGGTCGGAGATCAAATTAGGACAGTCCAATTGGTAAAACAAATGTCTAGTTGCTAAGCCCGGGTTGTTCTAGTGGTCCAAAGTCAAGGCGAATGGGAAGACCGTAAATAGAGAGTTAGACGACCAGTTGTGCACGTGTACTGATCACTTGGCTTCGACTAGTAAGTAATAAGACGTCTGGGGTCTGCACCTCAAGTTCGACAATCATTTTTGCAAGAAAAAATAAAAAGAACCTTGAAGTATTATTTTTTTACTAATATAACCGCAGACTATGAGGTTTAGCTAGTCATTAGTTTCATGCCACGATCAAAGTATGAAGTTTACTCAAACGGGAGTTGTAACCGGAGGTATGTGTCATCGCAAAAGTATGAGGTGTAAAATCCGTTTAAGTTTGTCAGTTTGCCAACAGACAAATACATTTACTCCCATCTGGCCCCGTAATACATTTAGGCCTTTTGTGATTTTATCTTTTTATCTATTAATTCTTTTTTTTATTAATGAAATAACAATGCACATCATATTTCAAGAAGGGGGCCGCGGTCAACAGAGGGCTGCCAAGTGGGGAAGTTGACTGGCGACGTGACGATTCGAACTCGAGACCTTCGAGTCCAAAGTCCACGAGCATATCCGCTTGGCCACCGCCGGCCAATGTGGTTCGACGTCAGTCCAAGACTCAGAGTCATTCATATTGATTTTCCCTTCATCAGTATCGCGCACACTGAGTGGCTGTTGGTCATGCATTCTCCAACATATTTAAGCTTGAAGTATGCAATCATGCGTATTGTACACTATGCTTTGGGATAGCGCGCTTTGACAGGGGTTGCCTGATCGAATGGGAAAGTTCAAAAAAGCGATGAAACGAAAAACCAAATTGAGCTAAAATCCTAACAAACGTATCAGACAATATCAGCGGGCACACAACAAAATCCAATATGGCGGTCTACATGAGGCGTGTTGCAGAAAAGAAAGTTTTATTGATTAAAAGTCAGTCGTACATTTGGAACTAATTGAAGGCAGTGCAGTCATGGGGTCGGGGGGTTACCTCAATTTAACACACTTTGTACCCGTTATAATGTCTGATTTTTTCAGAAGAAAAAACCTATCACGCCACTACTTTCTGGTTGTCAAGGACAAATTTTGATAAACAAAAATACAATGTTCGAATCCCAAATGCTGGACGAAAAAACAAGAAGACACACGGACCTACAGTCCAAAGATCTACGTGGAATATTGGATCGAATGTTTGCCTGATTTGTCAGCGGAGGATTTTCACACGAGTAAGCCACAATCCGTGAGACGAAATTCACGAGCAAGACTGATTACTAACCGCGAAATTGCTCATCAATGCCTGATTTGTGCTCAAATCATTTGCCCAGGTCATCAACTCTCCTTATCTGGCATTTTTGAATTCTATTAAGTTTGACCCCAAATTCGTGGGTTCAAATCCTGTGGATATTGAACATTTCAAATTTTAAATGATTTGAAAACAACACCATCTTTCAAAATCAGTGACAACTCGGTCCGGACGTCATAATGAACCGGTACAACAAAAGTACAAGTGCCCTATAGTCTGCTGCATTTGCTTCGCTGTCGATCACCTAAATGCATGCATTCCACAACCGACTTGGTGGATGGATTTGTGACAATTTCAAGCTAGCTGGATACATTCTACATGTACTGAGCGCTTCGTGAATTGTGTACAGAGCCCCAAGACAAATTTTCGTTTTGCGCTGGGCACACTTTTCCTTGAACTGGTAACATTGTGCACTTTGAACCGGAAAACAGTGATGCGAACCACTTGTAGCGCATAGTTCCGGTTTTAGAATTCTGTCGACTAATTCTATGCTATCTTGGAAGATGTTATAATGAGGTAAGTGAATCTGAGTATCGCAAGCTGACAGAATGCGTATGGAAAAAATCGATAGTCCAATGTTCTTTTGTGTACGTATGTCTACGTTTGCGTATTTAAAATTTCTTTGCGTGTTTGTGTGCGTGTTCGAGATTCAAGTGCGAGACAATCACAAGTTACGGTTGGGTGAGAAAACAGATGAAATTTCCGAAATTCAAGGTATCCTTCTTGGTTTTAAGTAGTATATGTAGCACACGGAGGCATATAGCCTATCACGCCGTTATGCTTGTTTTTCAGGTATCCATACTTCTTACTTTTTCGTCCAGTTCATACCATGCATATAATATATATATATGAGAATAACAAATTCCGATGGGCAAGTAGAATTGATGAATAACTAGATGAATTATAAATCGGAACCTTTGACTGGTGTTGATCGATCAGCTGTCTAACCGATAGAGATTATTTGTATTGTGCAAGCGGTGAACATCATTGTGTGCTAACCGGAAAGTGGCGGGTTCGATTCCGCACACAGCCAGTCATTTTGCCATTTGGTGGTCTTCTGTTGTCCATAACCGTCTTCCTGAAAATCGTTTTACTGACAAGCGATGCTGATGAAATTAGTTTTTCCTGTTTTCTGACTTATCTAATCTCTATTTCCGAATTTTCCACTTATTACCAGATGTGCTTTGTGTGTGTGTGTGTGTGTGTGTGTGCCAAATGTAGCTCTTCTTTGTACAGAATGGGAAACATTGGCAAGCATTCAACCGTTATCGGCAAGAGACTGGTTGTATTATCTTAGTCATTGTTCGAAAGCACCGCGGAGAAACATTTTTGATGGAGATAATGCAACGGGAAAGTTTCTCATCCCGGCAAGGATACCATCACTGGAACAAAATCTCTCGTGGACAAATTCGTCGTCCAACGCCGAAAATTTATGCATCTGCTATCTATAATGACATACCTATCGTTACGTCAGATTCACCTAGCCGTGAAAGTAAGGTAGTTACCAACAATAAATAATAATAATAATTCATATATTCCCACACTACGCTAGAATTATGTTGTGCAAGCAAGTTACATCGCATACTTACTCGTTCCTAGTATAGAAAATTGACAAATGCAATGAAACCGGGCCACATTTTCGATCATTCGCGTTTGGCGGTAACTAAAGCTTCACATTTTCCGTCAGCAAATTGGATCAAGGTTTTTGGTTCGCACATTGATGACCTTGATAAATGCATGCACGAGTGTACGAATACATTCCAGTTTGCTTATCAGTTTCACGGACATTCAGACGAGAGATAGATCAGAAATTCGTTCACATTGTGGATTGTACTAATTATTCGTTTGCCGGTCGACCTCTGTCAGGTCAAGGGATTATCAGTTAGACAACGTTAGTTTCTAACTTGTTCCAGGCAATTGGATCATTCGGGGCACAACTCGTGTCCAACACTTTCCGTGCACATGTAACGTGTATCCGGACCAAGTTGGTGCGAAATAAAACAAGGTCAGATTGGATTGCATTCCTTTCGAACAGTAAAATTCCACGCTTACGTTCCTATCTACAATAGATAACTGTATACACGATCGTTGGATGGTTCATTTCACTTTTTGCCCTGGCCTCAATTCAGAGGGGGGGGTGGTGGTTGGACGAGGGCATTCGCCATATTTTGCTGTTTTTCATTCATTTTCTTCTTTTAGTGTTTGTCGAGCAATTGCTTTCGGTTACGTCATCCGTACGGGTCTACCAGTTGGCTAGGTTTTGTTGTATAGGCGAATGGCCGGCGGTGGCCAAGCGGATAAGGTCGTCGCGTTTGGACGTGAAAGTCGCGGGTTCGAATCGTCCCACGGCCGGTCAATCTCCCCACTTGGTAGCCCTTTGTTGGCTCTGTTGACTCCATTCCTGAAAATTGATGTACATTGTTGTTTCATTAATAAAATGATGATGAAACTGGACGCGGACAACAAAGTCGAATGTGGGTAGTGATTATGCCGATCCGGGGTTCTCAGACCGCAGGATCGGAAATATTTGGCAATGCACACAAAAGTAAACCTTTTCCGCATGGATTTTTTATATTGTACATCAGGTCCTCGAACGGAAGAAATCAAGAATTAATTCGAACTGATCCAATGAGTTGTGATGTTTCCGCAGTGAAACCCATTTTCCTAGCTTTCGTAAAGAACGTAGCTCTGATGAAGAAATATCTTTTATTGTTATCATTAGTTCCATTATTCTTTTCATGAAACAGTTCACCACGTGATACCATCGCTCAACTCAATTTTAAGAAGTGATGGAAGCAGTGTACAGCTGTTTCATCCACCTTGTCAGGAATCATCAGCAGTGCATATCCACCACGCACCCTAACTGGGACGCGAACCCGGGACGAACGACTGTGAGTCGAACGCCTTAGCCATTAGGCTACCGGGCAGGCTCTGAACGGTTTGTTGAACTTCACCACATGATGATGTTGCACCTAGCTGTCACTGATTTGCACGGCTACTGGCCACTAGCTCACAGCAGTCGACTCCTATTGGTAGATAACTTCTCTGTAGGTTGTCTAAGTAGGAGCAAGTCTTTGGACATGACCTACACAGCTTGACTACTTGGTATGTGTTAATAGTAGGAGGTTGAATTTTTTCATGTACAGTGCCTCCGTGGTTACTTATTAATGAGTTAAAAGATGATATCACATGGTAAATTATTTTATGGCAACATTCAGTCTCCTACTACTAAAACCTACCATTATTATTATTATTATTATTATTGTGGTTATTATGATGTATGATCATTTCACGTTTGACCTGCTGGCTAATTCGTTGCCTATTTCTGATGAGTAGTTCTCTCAACCGGAGTCGTCACCCGATTTGCCCGGTCGATTCATCTAGTCACATGACATCATTGTTTTGCTGACTGTCGATGGCGACAATTTGCTCTGAAAATCGAATAAGCGACGTTTCGCACCCTCGTAAATCTTCTTTATCTAGTTTCGATTTCTGACTAGCAAATTCCGTTCATGAGTGTTTTCTGTTTCCATTGGTTTGATTAGTTTCGTTGAACGTGGTCTGTTGATTCGAACACTCTCCCCACCCATTTTCTGCTCGTATGTCTTTCGTTAGTTGTGTCATGAGAAAATTTGCAAACGATCCCAATTCATTTATCTTTTGAGGGTCCAAGCAACCGCACTCAATCTGTCACGTGGTCACAAGTGCCGGGTTTATCGATTCGCTCGCTATCGGGGAACCTGAAAGTGTCCGCGATTATTTGATTTTTGAAAAAAATTCAAACATTGGCAAAGTTTGATTATATTTAAAAAGAACTCTGTAATCCTAATTCTCATTGGAACGAGGACACGTGACACAACTGAAACTGTTTGATTTTTTTACAAGACTGAGAGTCACCGGAAAAAGCCCGAGACGACACGAGTTCGTGACCGTTTTTGTACTAAATTAGCCTACGTAAGACTGAATGGCTAAAGCATCCAAAAGGCCGGACCACGTTACTTTTGAACATTGTGATGAAGCGAGCATCTGCCAAATAAAAGTTCGGCGAGGAATATTTGTCACCGGACGATAACAAGAGGAATTTTGGTTTCAGAATTACAAAAGTAGTGCACTGCTTTTAGAAAAATAAGTATTTTGTTTAAAATATGATTCTCACCGGAAATAAATTTTGTATCGCACTTCATTGGAAATCGGTGAACAGTTTGATTTGAACGGAGCAGTTACTGCACTACTTCTCTTTATTCTTTTATATGTACCGTTTACGCGGTTTGCCGTATGGAGTAAAATCAATAAAGATATGATTAACCGTATGTGTAATGTTCTAAAACAAGAATGTAATATGTCATATATACGTTTCTATGCCTAATTCAAATTTGACAACCAGTCCTAGTTTGGGTCGAAACGTCACAATAAAAGTTATAACTCAGTTTGCGCCTTCTCACCTCCAATATATATGTATATATGCACAGTAGGTTGGAGAACAAAAATCTGACATGGATTCGGGGTCGAGTTAGCCGACTTCTTGCTTATATGATTTCACAAGTCACTAGAGGACACTGGAGGCCGCATCGACTAACTAGTAGACATCACCGCGGTCCTCACCAGTGATGTCTTAATTTATGTAAATCAGTACTTTATTGTTCCATCTGGACACCTGATGAATTGTGCGTGAAATTTACCCGTAGACACAAATTCGACATGTCAGATGAATTCCCGACACATTTGCTCGCAAAATGGACAGCCTGATTTCCCAAACACATTACACCTCCCGCGGACTAGAAACGTGTACTAATCGTTGTATTTCATTGCGTATGCCATCATGCAAAAGACCAAAACGTGTCTGAGCGATGTCTGCAGCTCGAGGCTCACACAAAAGCATATATATATATATATATGCACATTTACATATACATATGTATTTATACAATGTTGCAACAGAATGAGTAGATATTCATAGCTTTCGATTCAAACTGCCGACCACTCTGATTTGTTTTCCCTGGGATTGCATACTCCAATTTCAAGTACTGATCATTGTTTGCTTTTGTTAAGGCCAAAGATATACTCTAGTTCAGCCATTCATTTCTTCGAGCAACCTAATCGAATCCGAGTTCGCCTGCGTAACTTTTCGCGTAGCAATATCACTCTACTTCAGAAACTTCTTTCGTACACACCTAACTGTTTCTCAGTTGAACTCCTGCTCAGCGACGATGTAAAAATTTTCACAGAGACGGCCAACACAATCTTTGATATCTGTTTTCCCTTAGAAACACTATTCGGTTCAAATGGTTGTATTTCTTTTCAGATGCTAAAATCTCTTAGGAGACGCAAAAAAAGCATTCCTAACAAATCTCGTAGTAACTGCAGTGTGTGGTATATTTCCACCCTAGTAAAAAAAAGTGAAATCAAAGGTATCGACACTTTATTCGTTAGCCACGCCCTGAGTGATAACAACAATCGATTCTCATGGCAAGTTATTCGATATATTCAGAAGAAATGAGATGTAAAATCTGTCAAATTTTTTCACATTCTGGCAGCTAATCAAGCATTCATGCGAAGGAAAACGCATTTCAAAGTCAGATTGCTTTAGTCGAAACACAAATATGTTTGTAAAAACTTTGAAATGTGAGTAATTGGGTGAAACAAAATAATCGATTTATCAAATGAGAAATAATCAATTTTGTTGGGAACAGATCCATGCTAATTTGAGTAGTATAGTCATCAGCTTGCCATAATTTTTTGTTCGAACAGTTTTTACGGTAACAATGAAGAACGGGTTTCGATTGTTGGAATTTGGCCGTTACTACTCACGATTTGACCGATTTTGTGCTATCGACATCATTAGGAAGAGGTTAAAATTCGTACGATGTGAAGAAAAAATGAACGGAGAGTTTCGTGCTAGATGTGCTTTGTACGTCAGCTCTTCCTCAATTTCTCCGCCACACTGTCCATCCGCGTTCATGATCCTCCTGTGTCGTGTTATATTGTCCTAGGATCAATGCACTGGCAACTCGTCCGAACGATCATACCAAATCTAAGAATGACAGATTTGAAATGGATACAACACCGGTGAGAAACAGTTCCAGCCGTCCACACGAACGGAGACAGAAGTCGCTGGACGGTAAGACCAATAGGGCGTTATTTAGCCTTTGTTTGTTCTACAAATGGTAGAATTGTTCCAGACGCGCCGAGGACCGATTGAACGATCTGGCAAAACTATTCTGATCAGTTGAATACAGCAAAAGAAAATAATGTCACTTGGATAGTAGATCACATTCTCCAAGTCAGACTGTCACCAGCAGATTGTCATGGAGATTTGTAGACAGCATGCTTGCCAAACAAAAATCCCACCACGTCCTCGACCGTATGTTGGGTAAGCCTGGGCTTGCCTTATTTATTATCAGCTTACTAGGACGTCTGCAGTTGGGACTGTGTTATCAAGCTTTCTTTACTCACACTATTCCTTGCATGTATACGCAATCGGGTATCATTTTTCAGTTGAAAACAAAGCGATCCTAGTCTAACAAAGATCGAGATTGACCACTTCCAAAGGACAAAACACGATTGAAAGAGAATCGGTTATCGTGTGCATGTTGTCATGTGCTTTGTGATTCATGTAAAAAGACAACGAGTTTTAGTACAAAGATTAGACGAATCTATGCCTTCGTTGAATTATTCTTCAGCCTTGTCAAAAATGACACTTTGGTAGTAAAATGTAAGGGGGGATGTCTATTTCTCGAAATTGGATCGGTGGACGGAGCAAATGCGCGGACCTGTTGATGATTTGTAACAAGGTATCTTTTTATCAGCCCAGACTTTAGGCCCCGTAATCGAACGACGAAGATCTATGATCGTGTAATCTGTCCTTAAAAATGGAGGTTCGACGAATGCGACACTTTAGCTTTTCGTACACCGATATGACCTAAAATCATCGGTGTTAATTACTCAAGAGTGCAAAAAGATACATGATTCCAGACTAGATTGCTTTCTAGATTTTCGCATTTAGTTCTCAAAAACTGGTCTGCCATTGCCACAGTACTCTTCTCTGATTGGCGGAAATTCGTTTGAAGAAAGTGTGTAAACAAAAAAAACGATTGATAAACCATCGGAAATTGCACATTGGTTGCTAGGGCTATGGGACAATTGGAAAGACAAGCGCCTCATTCTTCATTTTGGCAAATGATAACACATGTGGCAAAGTTCTTTGTACCGAATGAACAACAAGCATTTGAAATGGTAATTGATTGCTGACAAGATCAAAATTCTGTTATTTTACAAGTTGACTTTTCAACGATCTCCTTAGTTTACAAATAGATAAAATTCATGAAATAATTCACCATGTGATATCATCGCTCAACTCACCATAAATAAACCATGGAAGCACTGTACAGCTGTTTCATCATTGTTAGGAATCATCAGCAGTGCATATCCACCACGCACCCGAATCGGGACGCGAACCCGAACAAGGACGAACGATTCTGAGTCGAACGCCCTAGCCATTACGCTACCGGGCAGACTCAGAACGGTTTGTTCAACTTCACTACATGATGATGTTGCACCTATCTGTCCCTGATTTGCACGGTTACTGTCCGTTAGCGCACGGCGGTCGACCCCTACTGATAGATGACTTCTCTGCAGGTAGCCTAAGTACGACGAAGGCTTTGGGTATGACCTACAGAGCTTGATTACTTGATACATTTTAGTAGTAGTCCACAGAGCCTACCCAGGAGCCTAATGGCTAAGGCGTTCGACTTCAATTCGTTCGTCCCGGGTTCGCGTCCCAGTTCGGGCGCGGTGCATATGCACTGCTGATGATTCCTAACAAGGATGAAATAGCTGTGCAGTGCTTCCATAGTTTCTTAATGATGGATTGAACGATTATATCACAAGAAGTTGTTTCATGGAATCATTCAATCTCTTACTACTAAGATGTGCCAAAATAAAATTTAATTAGAAGTGGCCATTTTTAATTGTTTTCTTGCAATAGATAAATATTTTTTCATTTTCTATTCATCACCAACTGGTAATACAGGTCATTTTTTCCCGGAGTTCCCTGTTATTACTTGATTTTCGTTCATTTGTTTATTTTCTTGGTACATTTTAAAGATCCACTATGCAGAGTATTTGATTTGTTTGAAGAATGTGACATGAAAAGCAGCTCATTGATAGCTTCTACAAAAGAAAAAAATATCAATATTCGCAAATGAAATTATCGATCGTGGAAGTCACTAACTGGTCCTGTTGAAATTCAGCCTGTCTGTGTTCGTGTGTGTGCGTGTGTGTGTGTACCACCGAGGGCGGGCACCTTGCATGAACTGTTCGAAATTGTGATATGTGCTCGAATAATACACATCGTAGCGATTAGAGTTCATCGTTTCCCAATTGGAACGACTATCATAAAGAAATCATAATCCCTGCTGGCTCCAAGGAGATGATAGGTTCCAAATAGACTGTGATCATTTTCTCCAAGTGTTCTCACTTAGCCGAAGTGCATTCCAGTGATCCACTTTACGACTAAAGTTGGACATTTTTGCTGATTTTGTTGTTGTTGTTGAAAAGTCCTCGTTTCAAATGAAGATTCAAATTTGGTCTTCTCGGTGTCATTTTAACGGGATCATCAAAGGATGTCGGCAACCTGATCAAAATGTACGAGAAAATGTCAGCGAGATACAATTTATTGACAGGGTATTGTTTTCGAGGCAAATCAAATCCCAAACATTACGGATCAGAAGATGTTCATGCGAAAATGAGAAACCTGAGGGGATTGGTTTCTATCGATTTACTTGTACAACAAGCAAACGTGTTGGATTCCATGATCAGTTCATGAATCATGCTTTTACACCAACAGTTAGGTCCACATTACATATCGCATATTTTACACCTACCTGATTACAGTTTGTATGCCAAACAGAATATGTTTCAACCAGGCTAGATAAGTTTCGGTGGAGTCGTAGCGAAATGAAAAGTCTTTTGTCTAGTTGTGTGAAATATTTTTCTTGTCGTCTGCAACGAAAGAGTTGCGAATCCGAAGATGATCATACCTTGAACGGGAAATTTGTGATGAATTTATCAAAAAAAGGAATGGGATTGTGTAGATCCATGGTTTTACTTGCCGGTGAACTTATGCCATGTTGCCCGGACAAAAGGGATTGGTTTTCCTGCGGATCCAGAACCGGAACATTTAGCTGTCCCGAACTTAATCAACAAATTGGAGGAATGAAAAATGGGCATTTGCAACCTAGTGGAGGTTGATCACCCGTTTCTCAGTTCTTTGGCTCTACGAATGAAGACAAATGCGCTAGGTGCCCAGTGCGCTGTTCTGTCACAAATGACAGTGAACCTAATGCTGTATACACAGTTCACAGCTGGTATGGAATTAGGGATTATCCATTTCCCATGACTGGTTACCAATTATAAGTTAACCCGGTGAAGAGCAATGAACATTCATTATTTTCCTCGAACCACTGTGAAAGTAACTGATCCAAGACTTATCTGACGGTTCATTTGTGGTCACTTTGAGGACGCTTTTGGAATCTTTAGGCAACTCGTAACCTGAGACACTCACCAGCTAGCATTCGCAGGCACTTAAAGGCATTATCAGTTACAATTAGGCAAATATCGCGTTTGCGTTGGTTCTAAGGGATTGGCCAATTAGATTCAATTAGACCCAATGACAAACCGTGATTTTTTTACCTTCCGGTCTGTTATAAGTAATCGAGTAGTCAGACTTGGCATTTTTTCCCATCAACTTACCGCCTGATCCTAAAACCTGTTTGCTTTAGACATGATGCTATTCATCACTAGGTGGCTTGGCCGGCGGCGGTCAAGTGGATAAGGTCGTGGCGTTTGGACGTGGAGGTTGCGGGTGCGAATCCTCCCACCGCTGGTCAACTTCCCCACTTGACGATCCTCTGTTGGCTGTGGCCCCTTTCCTAAAAAGTGGTGTATATTGTTACTTCATTAAATTAGGAAAGCAAAAGATAAAATACAAAAGACTTGTCTTGTTTGCATTGATCAAACAATATGTCGTTTCTCGCCGGGCGCCTTTCGTTCCTTCCAAAACAAACAGTAACAGACGAAATAACAAACGTACCGTTTGTGAACATACCGTTTAGTGAACAATAGCAGCCCACTTTCTCGCGTTTATCGCCCTAGAGTTAAAATCCCAAACAACTGATAACTCGACAAACAAATGTTTACTTGATCATTGAAAATCCCCCAAAAGTCAACATTATTCGAGCCCCAAATGCATTTCTCCCAGAAGGAACAAGGGAAAGGTAGGGGAAGTTTACGTTGGTTTTTGAGCTATTCAGATAAAGTCAATCTATCAGTGCCTGTTTGAATAAAATTCAAATAAGATTTGAACTGGATACTGGTACGTTTTCCACACGATCAAGTTTATATCCAACCAATAGATTTCTATTGTTTGATTCGATCAGATACGGGAACAGAATTTACCAAATCTACGATTGCGGTCGCGAAAAGCAGTGCGTAAGTTTTACGTCCCAAGCAATTCAAACCATCTATCGAAAATGAACCAGAAATTGACATAAATTTAACAATGTATTGTTGTTTTAATGAACTTCGGATATTGTGAAACAAGATCATTAAAACAATGATGAAGTCATACATTCGGGGTTGTAATCGAGAAAACAAAAAGAGCCACATCACGTGTGCATTGAAAAGGAACCGTGAGTGAAGTTGATCGAATTTCAAGGAGTGTTGAAATATGTATTTGTGTGTGTGTGTGTGCGTGTGTGTGTGTGCGTGTGTTTTCTCGAAATTCACAGGAAGATTTCCCAACTGGTTAAATCGAGAAATTTTACATTTCGCACAAAATAAAAACAAAACAAAAGGAACAGGGAATTTCAAGTTCGAATGTTCAATTAATTCGAATGACTATGTAAGCGGTACTGATCTGTTTGACTACTGTATCCATTCGGGTGTGGACGTGAATGTTGTCGAACATTCACGGTTGACGAGGAAGATAAAATGTTCAATTAAATTTTTTAACTGGGGAAAATATATGGTTCTTCAAAACTTCCGTCGATCTACTACGCCTGGTCACAAATTACAAGAGATAAAATTTAACTCAAGATTAAGAAGATACTGGATTTTGGGTTCTATTAAACAACTCACAAAACGGTATTTTATTTTATTTGATAACTTTTCAAGATTAAAATCCTATGTTGTGGGAAATTCCGGTGACGGATAAATGTTTTCTGTTATTCTTGGTGAACACTGACAAAATTAGTTTAACGAAAAGTTCACTCATTTTAATCGAAACGTCGGTTCATTAGAAACATTTCCGACAAATTTGTGTTTTAATATCAAGAACAAGGTTTTATTTTGTTCAATATATATACTAACGAGGATCGATAAACTGGAATATCATCGATCGCGGTTAGAATAAAATCACCCGGTCAATTTTTTCACAACTTTAATCACTGAACTGTCTAGAACCGAGACGAACTTCCCAGCTTGCTATGGTCCACCAAAGACGTGCTAGTTACACGATCGCCCTTCCGGCAGTGTTATAGTGCGATACTAACAAAAGTCTTCGGCTAATCTATCACGATTGTATCGTCGTTGTCCTCATCATCATTCGCTTTTAAAATCATGTCAGTTAGAGCGAGAAATTTGCATGCATCGGGCCATTTCGTTCTCCATCGCAGCGGATAACGGTTGATTTTCTCGTCCATCCAAGCACAAACGTTCTTGGTGAAAATATCGACAGAATCGACTCGTTCAATTTCATCACTACTAATCTCGTCTTCTGCTACTATCAACTTGTTCTTAGGAACCTGAGTGTCATGTAATCAAGGCCTAGTAAAACAAGTTAGGCCACATGTGATCAAATAAGAACATGAGAAAAAGTGATACAAGATGCATTGGGCACTCCATGGAAACGAAATGCATTTTGAACGTACAACACTGTATGAATTGTACAAATCGAAACAGGCGGACCAGGTTAGGTTTGATCCACTT
The DNA here is from genome assembly GCA_008360955.1 of Fasciolopsis buskii. NCBI lineage: Eukaryota > Metazoa > Platyhelminthes > Trematoda > Plagiorchiida > Fasciolidae > Fasciolopsis > Fasciolopsis buskii. The sequence goes on along the minus strand of LUCM01009739.1, from coordinate 183,063 downwards.
ATACCCCTTGATTAGTTCACAAATGCGTGGCCCGTGAATGAGAGCTCTCGGTTTTGTTTTTCCTGACGATCATGAAGCGTTAGAATACAACGGCATCTAGTCGGACGGTAAAGTAGATTTTCTTGAAAGCAAGTGAATATGTTTTTACGGGTAACCTACACTAGATGATTACTAGTTAGCATGTGTCGCATCCATTAGGCCTAAGAAAAGAAAAAAAGTACATGTGCAACGGGAACAACTAAATGCCCAAATTTAAGGCTTTCTTCTAACATTTAATTCCTAATTAGTTGTTTCATATGCGAAAAAATAGAAGGAAAATGTCTTCCGAAAATGCACCAAAGATCTGACGATGACTGCCGCTCATGAGTTATCGGTGCTCATTACATTTTCTCTCTCTCTCTCGCGCGCGCGCGCGCGTGCGTGCGCGCTATCATTCAGTTAGTCTCCTAATGTATGCATTCGTTTGCTAAGTTGACGCTACAATTGTCTTGAGATCGTCGAAAGCGTGTTTGGATGACGAATCCATGTAAGGTTCACACGGGGTATTTGATTGACGTTTATCGTCGGTCAGACAAGCCTGCTTTTTCGGAAACAGAATACGTGATTCAGAAATTCTCGCTCCTAACCATCACAGACGGATTGGTGGACAAAATTTCCTCGATCAAAAAAAAAAAAGATTTTAGAGTCCACATTGACAAAATATGTTATGTTATCTTCCTTTATTTTGTTCAATACAATCATAATATGCGCCTCATTTTCGTCGCACGTGACAGAAAAATCTATCCGTGACTATGTACGGAGTCAACTAGGATTGTACTGAATCTACATAAGTCTTTGTCGAAGATAAATTTATCAACTGAATCAAATCCGATTATTTTTAGATAGACAATTGGTGTTTCTGTTTTCTGTTATTTGTTCCATGGAAAATCAGTCAGTATTTAGAACAATTATACAATTCTTTTTTATGTGAATCAGTTCATTTTGATCACTTTCCATTACACGTCAAATCGAGACCCTTGTGATAAAAAATTAGTCGTTGAATGCGAATTTGAAAATAGCTTCCTTAAATGATAGATTGAATTCAACTGCAATTGTTTCAGATCGTAGCGATTTGAAGTCACATTCCAAACCTTTGTAACCAATCAAACGATGGTACCGGTTTGGTCTTACCCTAGGAGATTTCTTGGGGTGACTCCAATCAATAAATTTGATCATTGTGTTTCCCTTCTTCTAAGTTCGAAGACATCGGATAACCTTGAACTTTTACCGGGATTCTTCATAGTGCATTGAGCGTGCTTTTTCCAGACATATGTCTTACGTTGCATTCAATTTCAGCTGAATATTTTTGTGCCCAGTTAAGTTCAAACCTGTTCTGTGATGATTCTCGCATGACAATTTCACATGATTCAATGAAAACGGCGAGTTTGCAAAGATTTTCCGAACATTTTGATAAGTTCGTGCACTATGATATAATCTTTTCTGGTGTCTTTTACAATTAATTTAATAGAAATAGCCAACAAACTGAGAGGCGTGATTGACAAAGAATGAAGCGGAATCGGCGAACGCTTGACTTTCGCCAATGTGGGGCCGCATCCTTTCACAGTTTTAGTAAAGTGATTCCTTCGAAATAGAATCTTCAAACCTGGTAGATTCGATTCAAGTATGACTGCTTCTATTTGTCTGTCTAGAACGAATTGCGGGCGATGTGCGCAACAACGTCTAAACAATGAAATTTTGTTTTCAAAAAAAACATACTACTGGCAAGTGTTGGAGCGAATTTCACGCCAATTAAATTTCCTACGTCAAATCAATTTGTGTGTATCGTTTGAAACGTGTAATTTTTCTATAGCTATCGTTCTCTTGCCTTTTGTTACGCTTTCTAAACGTCTATTCGCACAACGTGTGCGCCACTGGTAAACACCTGTTACCAGGATACTATAGGCGCCCACGCCAATGTGTCTAATTAATTATTTTCTGGCAATTTTCGTCTTGTTTTCACCTAATTTTTTATGCCATAGTTCGGACAAAATAGTTTCAGAAACATTATCTCTCCCAGGTTTGTAATTCCAAACTCCTGGGAACGACCGTTTCCACTGCCTGTGAGTTCATTTTGTCACCGTCTGCCTTACAGTACATTACGTCTGTCATCCGTGTTTTCAAATTCGACTCCGTACGTTGTGAATGATATAATGTTAATAACACAACGTTGTTAGTAGATGTAATGCGCGAACGTTTCGACTACCGTGGCTAGTCTTTCTCAAGGCAAGTTTTACAATCAAATAATTGAGGGAATGTCCATATGCCAACGGATTTTGTTTGCCTGCGTTTGTGTGTGTGTGTGTGTGAGTGTGTTCGTCTGTGCGTTGGCAAATTACACCTACCAACAATGCTCTTATTAACATTTTATCATCCACATTAAAAACCAATACATGGCGTATCGATTTTTCGATACACTCCTTCCATCGTTTGGTCTCGACTCGGCGGTCTTTCGCTGACGTGACTGAACGCCACCGATTTCTGATTTGAATTGGACCGAACGTGAAGTGTCATCAAGTTCAATTGGATCTTGGAGAAGATGCACACGGGGAACTCGAGGTCTCAGTATCTCTGGTGCTCCATCGACTGACAAATGAGACCGTTCTGACAAGTTCCTTGATGATTTTGTGTACCGATCCAAATCACATTCCCAGAGAACTTAGCAGAATAGGATTGGAGGAGTATAAATTACCAATAGGTCAAATCACATCCACATGTGCCACTGGGTACGTAAGAGGACACTTCAAGAGATACCTAACAAATTGATTGGAATGGAGTTAGAAATGTACGAGTTGTTTAATACGGAAAAGTGGAACAAAATAAATGCCAAGCGAAAATACTATTTATTTTCTTTTACCAAGTCGACTGTGTGTATTTATTTTTTATGGCAAGTGACAATTAAGAATGTGCCAACAGCTGAACGAGTTTATTCGTTTGTGATTCGGAAATTGGTCGAGACACCAGAATAGACAACACAATAACTATTCACTTAATTTGCTATCAAAAGTCACGTTATAGCATTGCTGGAGGGATAAAAGAAAACTGTCAAGGACCCGGTGAAACTGTCTTTCACAGTCTGTCTTTCGCCGGAATTCAACTTTGCATCACTAATACGTTTCATGCGTGGTGTCAGAAAAAAGATTGCATCGAAACACCATTTGAGAAAATGTACCCCAAAGTTACGTGAGTTACGAATCACAATTATCTTGAATCACACTGCCATTTGATGCCAGATTCGGCGGGACGCGTTTTGTGTTTCCCATAGTCTATTGGTTTCCATGTGCCATTCACTGTGTGCGAACAAAAAACGCTATGTTCTTAATGGGCCTGCAGAGAGACAAATACTACAGGGAGTAATGAACAGCACAGTTAACCATGGTGATAATGCAATTTATTGGGTCTGTGCACAAAACTTCGGACTATTACTCCTGATCAATAAGTCCTCAGCCATCCGATTCTTGATGAAAACAAACTATGCACAATTTGAGCCAGAAATGCTTGGTTTAGTTGGAAAGAGACAAGACGGCGTCATGTGCAGCTGGTTGTCCAACAAATGATCGCATGTTGTTGGTTGAATTGAATAACAGTTTATCAATCGCTGATTGGTTGGCAATCTAGCATGAAATATAGGGAATGTGCTATCAGTCATTGGTGAATGTGAAAATGACGGGTGACAAAACGATTGGTTCAAGGACACAAACGTCATGACTGCATTGTTGCGCTGAATATGTCAACCTGTCGTTTGTTAATGTCAACAACACAATTCCCGGTGGGTTAACCGAATGGCGAATGGGATCTCAATGTTGACCGATTTTCAGATGAAACTAACAGCTACACCAACAACGACAACACTAACCGGTGTCTGATTTTGATTGTATATTTGCGGGAATCATTGACGTTTCCAGAAACCCTATCTTACTCACTTACTCGAGCATCCGTAACAAAATTTAATCTGGAATCGAAAAGATCCAATTAAAATTGGGGTTAGTAGTAATTAAGATTCGGCCTTTCGTAAATTTCCATACCCATCGTTTAGTTGATCTGGTCATTCATTCGTAATAACGGAAGATTCCGAATGGTCTTCTAATTCTACCAAACATTTACTATTCGCCGTCCGACTGCAACTATCCAAGATAAAGTCTTTGTTTCAGTTGTAAACCTAGTCAAGGTACTAGGGTCAACGGCGCGAACTTTTGATGAGTTCTGTCTGCTTAACTTATTACAGCGCGTCTTATCTTTGCCCGCCTGTGTAGGTCCACTCCATGTTCCGCTTGGATAATCACTCTTTTTTATAGAAACGTGTAACTCTGGGGAAAAGGCAGCGGTCAACGAAGCTTGCCAAACGGATAAGGTCGTCGCGTTTGCACGTGAAGTTCGCGGATTCGAATTCTCCCACCCCAGGTAAACTTCCCCACTTGTCAGCCCTCCATTGGTCGCGGCCCCCTTCCTGGGAATTGATTCGCATTGTTGTTTCATTAATAAAGGAAGTAAAAGATAAAAGGTAAAAGAGATAATGCTCATTGATGTTTTGATTTGGGGATTTCCTAGCTTTTCAGCCTGTGCACTTCGAATGACTGATGAGACAGACAGCTAGTTGGAATCTAAGCCACGCTGCACCATGCACTTTGAGCGCTCACCGAAGCACATGGACATCTTAGTGCATATTTATGCGTGGGCAGAGTCGATTGGAGTGTTTCAGTACGACCGGCAGTCACTTAGAGGCAACCACGCATTATGTAGCCAGTTGGGCTGTGATAAATTTGGGTACAGCCGTGAGTCGAATGATGTGCGGTACGTATTCATCGCGCACCCGAACTGGTACGTGAATTCTGGATGAACGATTTGGAGTCGCGCACCTGAGAAATTACTCTAGGGACCAGGCTGTAAATGGTTTGTTGAACCTCACCACATGATGATGTTGCACCTATCCGTCACTGAGTTGTACGGCCATAGGCTGCAGGTGCAAACTAATCCATCGATTCTTGTAAATTAATTTTCTATAGCTAATCTAAGTACGACGAAGGCATTGGACATGACCCAGAGAGTTTGGTTGCTTGGTAGGTCTTGATTGCAAAACTGACCTTGAGAAAGACTACCCACGGTAGTCCTAACATTGGCACATTACATCTATCAACAACGCTGTGCTAGTAACATTATATCGTTCACAATTAAAACCAATACATGGCGCATCGATCCTCTAATGCACTCCTTACATCACTTGGTCCTACTAATAATATCTACTGGTAAACGACTGTTTGTGTGTGTGTGTGTGTGTGTGTGTGTGTGTGGCCGATCTAGCCGAATGATACCTGTACAGACTAATATTTGATAAAACTCTGTGGTTAGGGCTTGCATGTCACCTGACCTGTTCTCGAAAAAAAACTCCAACGAACTGAATGGCAATTTATCGGGTCACCTAAAAAAAAGATGTTGCTGCATGAAATTGTGTTTCTTTTTCATCATTATCATCTGAATAGACAAACGATTCCGCACTCGGTTTGGCATGGCTGTGTCGTTTCGCGAAACGTTTTAAACCATGCGTTAACGCGTTTGAGAAAAATCTGTGTGCTTCACGAAAACAATGTAACCTTTACCAACGAGATATTCGTGCCCACACGAAAGTAATTTGTAAAATTGAATTAACACGGAACTCCCATGATCGATGAAACGTGATCAAACATATTGGGCAAATTAGACCTTAATTGTAGATTACTGTCCACAGTCAATTCATCTTACTCCCTGTTGATTGGATCGTGTACGGCTATGTCAGGAAGTAGACACAAAAATCGATCCCCAGTATAGTGTAAAGAAAAAAAATAGTTGTACAAAAAGCCATGTAATCCGATAAAAAAACTAAAACATTCCCGAATATTTAGTCCCATATTTGCACTAATATTATTATTCTTATTATTCTTATTACCTTTGTTAATATTAATCATGGAAATTAGTTTATTATTACACTTTTTTGTAATGGGACCGTCTTTGTTTAAGGTTTTACTATTGTCCGTGAGCTGTGTTGGAACTCGGTCGCTGGAGAGTGCGAGTGAATTGCTTTTTCTCCTACGGTGAGGGAACACCAGTTGGTCGTGGGTAGTTTGGAACAATGCACCATTTTGTTTTTAGTACTGTACACATCATACACAGTATCAGACTTTAGGATACATATTATTCATGAATATATATATCCCCAAAATCTGTTATTTCACCAGTGGTTTCCCCTTCACCCGTCTCGCAGGCCTGAATAGTGTCAGCATAACTAAATATCGATGGGACTCATCGTATCTAGGAAAACCTTTTCGCTTTTGACAACTATAAGCTGTCGTTCAGTGTTTTTTTTTACACTGTTCGAACGAAGAACAAATCAATGAAACCTATCTATTATTTGTCTATCAACCACTAGCATCCAATCGAACTCGTAGTCGCTTGTACGATCGGGCATCACGCGTAACCAGCCACGCTTAACCTGAACATTTGAACATGCATACAGTGACCGTGTTGAATTGCAAGTAATAAAAATGTACGGTTCTGTGAAAATCACCGGTTTTAATTTTTTTATCCCCAAATCGATAAGGACATATGGGTAATGTTATTTAAATATTTACATCGAGACAACTCGCTGATTAATCCCGATTGACCATTTCAGTGTCTCTCTAATGCGTAAAGTTTTTCAGTTTTTCGTAGTTACTAAAATCGAAATGGGCTTGATCAAATCATCAGTTTACATTTCTTCATCAATGCGTACACCTTCCTGCTTGCGAATTCATAAAAATCACGTACCGGTTTGCTACTCGCATTTCTCAGCAAATCTGTCCTCGTTATCAGGAATTCTGGGCACACAAATTTTCACATGACACCGATGGAAAATATCGTTCCACAAGGAACTTTTAGTTTTCCATTAGAAGTTGTCATCAAAAATACCTCCAAACGATATCAGATTACTTAGTTGGGAAATCTATACATGTAACGAGATGCGAAACTATTCATCATGTATTATCAACGTTTCATTGGTCATTAAGAAACAATAAAATCAGTGCACAGCTATTTTATCTGGCTTGTTATAAATCCTGTCTGTAATATTTTGAATTGTAAGCAGTATACGAAATTCGGTTGATCACGACAACGATCTGATATGAGTTGCCAGTAAGTACTGAACTGGTTTGTACTCAATTTGTGCGAATGAAGTCAGCAGAAGGACCATAGCAGAAGGAAAACAAGTTCCAATCATATTTACAGCTTCTGGATTTATATACGAGGTTGGAAATATTCTAATAGGTGGGATCTATTCGGTCCAATGGCTTTCGAGGAATGTTTGGATTTCACCACTATGTATCCTTACGATTCTCATTGGCTGCTTCCCCACGCAGGCCAGTGTGAAGTTTTGCCGGAATCCGTCACGTGGCTTGGACGTAAACTCATCGCATTCTACAGGGTGGGAAGCATCCACGAGACGAACTACCGTGTGTCGAACGCCTTCGCTACGATGCCAGAAAGAGAAATCTCAAACATTTGTTGAACTTTATGCGTGACAATATTATATCTTTTCGTTCCTGTTTTGCATAACCAAAGGCTGCTACCAATAGGTCACTTTTTTCCGCTAACCGAATGTGACGAATATGTTATGCGTGAATATTATGCATGTTTTTACATGGCTTGCCTTTTATTAGTAATATATTTCACCCAAATGACACACGAATATGACGGGCCAAACAAGAATAGGCAAAATGTAGAAAGTTTCATCACCAGTGGATTTGGGACAAACCACGTAAAAAGGAACAACTGCCCGCACGCCTTGCCCATCAATTTGGAATAGAATAATTCCCAACTGGTATTTGTATACTAGAATACTAGAATAAAACACAAAACGTCTCAACCTGTTGGGAACAGTCTTTGGGAGCTTACAATTACATTATTTCATTTAGGTGCTCACTACCTGTGATACTGACCGTAAAACCTGCTTCAATTTCAATTCTTGAAATACGCTAACGTTAAATTCCCATAAGATTTGAGGCATTTGGCCTTGACCGTCCAATCTGTACGGGACAAGTTACCAAATTTCCATATGCGGGACGTTCGGATTTTCATAAACCGAAATGTTCCAAATGTCTGTTCTATCCATGTCTCTCTCTCTCCGTTCGAGTCAGTCTGTCTTTTTGTACCGTCATCCATCAACATGTACACATTTACCGGAGGTGATTCGATGGAATATATTTGAAAGGCGACTTTTGATTCACTTCGCAAGTGAATTTCTCACATTATCATCCGTACAATGAATTTTCGAAGTTGTTCAGCTTAGATTAGCAGTCCACCGCACGGCAGTGGCCAGTCGGGTCAGTTCGCGGGGTTTGGACGTGAAGGTCGTGGGTTCGAGTCCTCCCACCGCCGGTCAATTTCTTCACTTGGCAGCCCTCTGTGTTGGCCGTGGCCCCTTTCTCGAAAAATAATGTACACTGTTACTTAATTAATAAAGGAAGTAAAAAAAATTTAGAAAAAAGAAAAAAAGGTGAAAGCAAAGCACCATTTGCTAATAAATGTTGCTTGACAATGGCACTCCAATTTTGCTTTTTAGAATGCCACTTATTAGCCGTGTGCATATCATACCCACTAGATTGCATATGATCAATTAGTATTCACGTTTGAGACGTTTCTTTACGAATCACCTTCAAATACTACTTACTCACTGTCAGTATGATGATCCTTCAAAGTACAACTCTTACTTTCTCGCGAAATTTGCTCATAGTTCCCAACTTTTCAGACTCGACATCGGCAAGGACTTTATTGTCTCTTGCCTATTTCAAACGAGACAGTATGAGATTTGTGTATCGAGTACGACAGTAGTGTAGAGTAGAATTCACATATCGATATCATTCCCACAATAGTAATATATTTAGTTAAATGATTACGATTAATCAACCTGCCAAAAATGAATAATTAAACAGAATATAATTAATACCCAAACAAGTTGGTTACAAACTGAATATGATGAGTTTATTCAAATTTACCAGTTTCTAAAAATAGAACTTTTCGTAACTTGTCCAGCGGAAAAATTTTCATTCGGTACCAAAGAGCATCGTGTGCGAATTAATTTTTCCCATGCTAGTTTTTTTTTTCATTGGGGACTCGTGTTGTATTTGTGTTCCAACCACTTGCTGACAAGGAACAAGCTTATGAACGTGGCTACTGATTGAATCCAGGCATAACGACAAATTTGTTGGTGATTTTATGATTTCTCCATGTGTCCGGAGCTCTAAAGTTCCGTTTTTTTTCAAAATGTCTCTCTGTTCTCGTTTTTTGCGAATTTCTCAGTTGTGCTCGCATACTTTGTGTGGGTTTCGATTTTTCACACGTTTGTATCACGTTGCGTTTGCATCATTTGATGCGCTAAGAATTCGAATAGTATTGTTTTCTTCGATTTTATGCGCGAGCTCGCGCGAACTAAGATTACTACGAGGCATGACCCATAGTCTGATTGGTATTTGAGTAGCACCATGCGATGGGCCTTTTGAACCCAAGCTCGATGCTGTCACAGATAAACAAAGTCTTTGCATGCTATAATCAAGCTTTTCGAACCGTGTACAAGGTCAGAGGTCAATAATCCAGGTTGGCAAAGTGTCGCCTATTGAGCACTGTGGAAGCTGTCACGATCTGTTTTCACAATCCTCCACTGTGCTGTCAAAAACAATTTGTGGTTGCGCTTCAAATCCCTTGGCCCACCCTCCGTCCCAATGCAAACAATTAACACAACACATTCTTGTGTATTCAGGTCATCCGTGTAACACCACAAATCCCTTCCCCATCCATATTTGTATCTGACTAATCCAATCCTTCCTATAGAGAAATTTTTTTTGTCAAGATAGATGGTTATGTAATGGCATGAATACAAACCACTGAAAACGAGCTTGTTCGCCAAATTGTTTTTTTCACAATCAAAAGTCAAGGATATTCTAAACTGAACTCACATGATCATTTTTTTAATCTTTTACTTCCGTTATCAATGTAATAACAATGTACATCATTGTCCAGGAAGAGTTTTGCGGCCAGCACAGAGGGCTGTCAAATGGGGAAGTTGACCGTTGGTAGGGAAGATTTGAACCCACGAACTTCACGTCCAAACGCCACGATCTTATTCGCTTGAACTCACATCCGTCTGAATGTGTTAGACGATTAGATAAACAATCCAAACAAGTTTAGACAGGATGACCCACTCCCTGAAATAATTATATAGCACTTATCCATTTCAGTGAGTTTATGGTGCTTAGACAAAAAGCTTTTGAATAACAATAACACGAAAATGAGATTTAGCCTTGGTAGGAATACTAGTACTTTCTTATCGATGAAACCACTAAACAAACTCCATCAGAAATCATTCTCTTTTACGTCTCACCAACCTTAACCACTACTACATCCGGCTTTGTGTACACTATTTCCATCGACATACTTATGACCTATTGTACATTTTAACTATTCATATTTATGTTTGTTTAACAAATTGCAATGTTCTATACAACTGACTTCACGATCGAAAGACGTAAACGAATTAGATATCCCTCGTAGCATAGGTCTTCTTTTTGTTTGGACGATGTGACAATTGTTCATTCCATTCTTATTTATGTAATCTAGAATTCGCAGATATTAGCGTCACCAGACGCCCGTATAACAACAGAATTCCTGTTAGAAATGGTCGCGGAACCATAAGGTCTTGGCTGTTGTAATATTTCCAAAATCATTTCAGTTAGTTCATTAAATCAGAGCGAGGTTATTACACCGGACTCGTAATCGTTTTGTTTTCAATCCGTTGCCTTTCAACCAAGTTTGAAACCGTCGGTCCTTCGGATGAGTGTAAAACTTGCGTAAGTATACATACAAAATGCGTTTATGACATGATAAACTGTCCACCAAAAAATGAGAAGCTTGTCCGTTCTTTCATACGAAAATAATATATATGTATATTTATAAACATAAATTTAAGAAACAGTAAGTAGTATCTGGATGAGTGAACAACAATGTGTTTCCGGGAGCACCACGACCGGTTTGGGCGGTATATTGGTAACGCTGCATACAGGTATGCGTACTCCGAATAATAAATACTAGGAGAGTATGAATTTGAAAGAGGTTACTGCGTCATTATAACTTAATTGGTGACATTAATAGAGATTCAACAGAAGCTCGTTATCATCACTTGAATATATTAATATATAATTATAAACGTAGAAGCTTGAGTGGAACGAAATTTCTGATAGCATGAATCGAAATAACTGAAGATGCCAAATCGTCGTGGTGACGGTGATTGAACATTGATTAAGACTACTTTGTTGCAGAAAGAAGGTGAAATTTTTCTTGCAATTAATAGACTTTCTTTTTAACAAACCAATCTATCAGTGCTGTTGATATATTGGGTATCACACAGTAGTGACAAAACACTCCGGTTCCCCCTGTTTCCAGTTTTTGCAACGTTTTTTAACTTTTAAATTTCCTTTTAAATCAATACAAAAGTGTCAATAAATATAAAACTTAGATGCATGAAGTGGGTGAAGCAAACGGGGGACTGTTAAGCAGAAAATTTGCCGGGCAGCGCCGGGGTTTCGAACCCACGACCTACAGGTCGAACTGGCTTAATCGGAGATAAAATGGACCACCCGCTTTTTGTATTAAATAACCAACATTTCACACCTGGTGCAATCATATAAAAAGACGAAATTATGTGGATGATCATCGGCTTGGCTCTTAAATTAATTGGTTATGATCTTTCCAGTCTCGATACTGCAAAAACTGGCAAGCAAACATATTTTGTAAGCCGATGTTTATATGCCCAGGGGTTTGCAGTCCCGGTTGCTATTAGGCCGAAAAACGGTTGTTCCACGTGCTCTGCTGAGACACACAATGATTATATAATATATATAATCCTCAAGTTACAGTAGTTCCCAGGTCAGCTAGAAAGCAGTAGTCGAAATGCGGACTTGAAAATCATTCCTTTGTCTCTTCAATTGGCTAGTACGAAAATGCTCGTGTGACCAATCAAATTTATCCGGAAGACATTTGAAATGACAATTAAACTTGATTTCCATTTCGATTGTGTTAAGGCCTGCAGCAGTTAGAATGCCGTCGAATTGAAGCACTTTAATTGGCCGATATTCGTAATCCTGGTCCTTAAGTAAGATGCAAGGTGCAACGTCGTTACCAACAGCATGAATCCAAGTTAACGGTTTTGCCCTTAAAATTACCTTTCAAAAATGATTTGATTGCCAAAATCAAAATTCTACAAATTTAAATTGTTGAGCAAATAGTTAGGGGCAAATTTTCACATTCAATACTTGTATTGCCTAGGCCAAAATCCGAAGAACGTTTAATTCATTCATATTATTTTTTCAAACGACATAAACTTAAGCAAGTAAATTTTTCTGTTGCATTTATGCTAAAGCGCTTTGGTGAGATGCTTAAGGAAAATGCATGAAAAAACTCGCCATTTTTGCTTCAACTCTTAATGCATTTCCTGTTGCTAAACGTCTTATCTTCCCGTGGAAAGTTAACTTTGCCCACACGATAACACGAAAGATGTAGAGTCTCTGTGTTCGCTTAAACTTTTTTCAAATAACCTGGCAATTCTGACTGATGTTTTCGACTGCAGATCATCTATTCAAATTAATATGACAAACTAATTCCCGCATTGGCGTGAAAGTAGCGTGAGAGTTTAACGATACGGGTCCAAATGACGCAGGATGACATTAAAATCACCCTTTTAGCCGGCACGGGTGCAACGAATGAGTAAAATGATAAGGCAGTTCCGCACATCGCTGCTAGGACTCGTTACACGGGAGCGGGAATTGAACTGGCAGTCGAGAACCTGAAAACTGGAGTGACCCGGAGTCTTATAAGATCTCTTTAGGTCAAGTGTGGTGGCAAGGTGGAGGAAAGCAAGTTGCCGTCAACCACCAAAGTGACCGGCTACATGTGCACTTCGAACCACCGACCGTTGGCCTTCCATCAATATAAATAATGAATACCGAACTTGGGTGAACATAACACATCTCAAATGGCCAAGGAAATGCAACTGGACTGTCCAGTAAAGCGTCGATAAATAAATAAGCAGGCAGTAGATAGGATAGAATAGATGACTAATAGATAGATAGTAGGATGAGATAGATAGCTAATAGAAGAGAACAGGTTAGTGAGATAAATGGACGGGCATGAAGTAGAAACCGCCTGGCATAATCGTAGGCCACGGTTGGGCTTTTTTGGAGTCGGTAAAGTTTGCGGGGTTCCAATTCCTCCTAACCAACGGTCCAAACTTCCCATGTTGACAGCCCTCTGTGCCTGGCCCCGACTCCCGCTTCCTGAGACACTGATACATTTAGTGTTTCAATATTAAGAAGTAAAGATAAAAGAATAGATAGGGTTGCCATGGAAACATAAACAGAAAATTAGGTTATATAGATAGTATAAATGAGAAGAACTAACATGTCTGTTGGATCCGATTAAAACATAGTAATTAGGCCCAGAAACGGTGGGCATTTTGATATCTCGTGTTCGCGTTTTTTCCCTTTTCCATGATTTGTTGCTTCAAATCTCGGCCCTCTGCGCCATCCTTGTCCCTTAGTTCTGACTTCTTCACAAATTTGCAAAATTTATCGCTTTCTGTGGATCTCCGGTTTTCCGTATCAAACTTTACTGGGAAGAACTCTTGGATTTCTTTTTCGCTGTTTTCGTGGGTTTCTTAAAACTATGGTTTACACGTGGCCAATGAATCTTCGTAGCCTTTGGCATGCGGTTGGTAATAATTTTGTATGTTTTTCGTATCCCTTCCTTGTTGGGAGTTGTTTTTATTTAGCCACACCGACTCCCTGACCGAAGCAGTTTTATTTCGCACCTGAATGAAAATATCCAGAAGATCCTTCAAAAGTTATTAAATGAATATTTACAATATATATGTACATATATGTTTGACAACGAGTCCTAGTTCGGGACGAAACGTCACAATAAACGTTTTAACTCAGTGTACCCCGTCTAACCTCTAAAACATATATATAAATATAAATATATATATATATATACGTAATTGCACGAGATAGGCTACTTTCTATCCGTCGCGAGTCGTAGTCATCCAGGAGCGGAGAAAAGGTCGAACTCAGTGTGAAACCCTCACAATGTTCAATCTACTTATTCAATTGAATATTTATTTACTTCCATTACATCTTACTGATAGGAGCTTTGAAAAAAATACCAAGCACGTTTGAGTTCACTGGTGATATCATCAAGTTTAAGTGTATTCTATGCGCAAACAGACTACTGCATAAAGTCATATCAAACAAGATTGGACGGTTTGTGAACCCTACAAAACTAATGCAGACTTCGTATTACCAATTGTCGGTTTTCTGGTTAAGATAAGACGGAACTATTCATTAATACAATCAATCGCTAGAAACGCCTATTATTAAGAAAGTTGGTCCGTTTTTGTTTTGACGAACAAGCACTATCTATAATTAGTAAAGTCATTGCTGTACATGCACAATAATGCTTGTATATATGCAGATAAACGACGGCGATGTGTGATCACTTCGTGTCTGCTGCAAGTCATTGGAACTGCACACAGTAGCGCTTGGTTGACCAAGCAAAACAACGCATTGAGAAGTGCACGTTGAATATATTCATCCATGGGCTAGATGGACTGGCTCATTGGGATGTATTGTACTTGATCAGCACGTGACATAGCACCTGCTCGCCACTGGTATGGCATGGTCATTGATCGATGCTTTTACACATCAACTCGTGTGATGGATAACTTGACCAAATGAAGTCCAAACACGATGAGGTATGAAGCGAAAGTTAGGCGGCATGGCGTACAGAATAGAATAAAAAAGATTTATTTAGTAAATGTCTGTTCATACAACCTAACAGTGTTGTGTTTGCTACCAGACATGAGCAATACATTTCCATAGCTCTTCATATATTTTTTCACGGCTTAGAAAAGAGGAGACGAAGTTTGATTTTGATTATTTACTTATAAGCAATTTGGCCTGTTGCTGCTCACTCTGATGAATGTTTTGTTTTCTTTTTTTGTGGTTCCTCACGAATATGGTATTCTATGCAACGATCTGCTCCGATAAGGTTCAAAATTTCCCATGTGATCAAGTATGATACCAAGTGGAATTTTTCCTGAGTATAAACAAGTTAGAAATGATTTGATTTGTGTCTTAGGGGGAACAGAAACCCATCTGAATGTCGTTTATGAAACGATTTACCACATAATAGGAATGTATAATACAACTCCGACATATGGCTGATGGTTCCTGACAAAGTCCGGCTTAATGGTAACTGGTTATTACATGAGCACATGGTGTACACTAAATTTGTCACAGTTTATTTTTCCCTTCATGTTATGAATGAAATAACAATGCACGTCATTTTTCAGGAAGGGGACCTTGGTCCGCAGACGGCTGCCAGGTGGAGAAATTGACCGGCGGTGAGAGGATTGGAACCCATAACCTTCATGTCCAAGCTCCACGACCTGATCCGCGTGGCCTCTGCTGGTCATTGAAGTGCCAGGATGCATCCAGACTGTTTTCCCAAATCTTTCGAGGAGGAAAATGCTGTTTACAATCAGGTAACCTAAAACAGTTCCAGTTTATAGCTTTTTATTTTAAAACCTGACATTTCCCGCCAAAAAATATCTCAAAGCAGTCGGTGACATGCAAGTCTGTGAATTCATGTTTATGATCAAAATATCAGTCAGCGAATACGAACAGAAACATAGTTGGATGTTGCTGACTCCGTCTTGATAATATATTGAATGTAAGAATATAATGGTATCCGCATGGTCGCACGACGAATACCGGTCAGTGTTCAACAAAAATTCACTCGCATTTGAAAAAAACATTGTTTCACGTGAGTGGTTTGAGAAATCGGCACTTGTGATGTGATTGTAAACACATACATCTAACGGAAGCATGATCTAATCGACACATGCAACTGATAGTTACACGCTCGTTTATCTTGTGATGAGGTAGAAACACAAGCGCGCGGTCGTGACTCATCCGGATTGTATCATTTCATTCATCCAATTGGTGGATATCCGGGTCATCCAGGTTTGGTCTAATTCGGTCCATCCAAACAACCAATCAAATGGATGGAAATCAAACGTACGCGAACATCCAAGGCCAAAGTACACGCACATATATCTCTCTCTCTCACCCGAATCGGAAGTGCACCGAGCATGCCGGTTTCGCGGTCCAAAATTCGCAATGCGAACAATTAGTCAAATCAGTTTGTGAATAAATGTCGCAAACGATTTCTCGTGGAGGCTGGAGTAACCTCCTTGCCGGATAATAGTACCAACAACAGTAATAATAATAGTAATAATATAAGTAGTAACAATACTGGTGCCGTTGTAGCCGTACACAAAGAGGACATTCACGGTGATAACAATGCGTATTTGGGAACGCTTATTGTGTGCACGATATCGAACAATTTGTTTCCGTCTGTTCTACGGATTGGTCCTCATTCTTACACGGACGAGAGCAGTAAGTTCATCGGTGTTGTCCTCTTCCGGTTGTTTTATTTTTCCCCGTGTTATTGTTCCGATTAAGTTGGTTGTGTGACGTTGCCATGGTGATAAAGAGATTTCAAACAAATAACTTAGAATGTGTGGGAGGAAGTACTGAAGTACAGACACAATTATAATGTGTATCAAATTCAAATACTCTTGACTCGTTGAACATTCCCGGTCAACGGATGTCAGCAGTAACAACGATTTATTTGAACATACCAGCAGATGTCGTTAATGGTAAGAAGATTTGGTACGGCTCGAATGCCTAAGAGACATTGAAATGATGGAGACATTTGGCCTGGATAGATTAATATGCAATACGGGAATGATAGTTTGTATTCCGGCTTGGAACAGAAACACGAACCGATGGAGGTGATAGTATCCTATAGCACATTTGGGCCAATTCGCTCCTCGAAGAATCCTTTTTCGTTGTCCACTAAATTCATCTTGACAATTACAAGCAAAACGGTGTTGACAATGCTGGCTGATCAGTGACCAAAATTCGTCACGTTTCCCTTCCTCTAATTTTTACATTAGGTCCAGGAATAAATTAAAACGGATAGATTCAATTGGTTCTCGCTTGTCCAGTGGAAAAAAAATGCACACTGGGCATTTATCCGATCGTATTCTCACGTTTAGCAAATTGACAGATTATAACAAACCGGACCAGTGAGCCACCGGTCAGTTGTCACGGCGACACAACAACCATGTAGAGGGAAACTCGAACAAGACAACAACAATCGTGTCCTCTTCGCTTGGTCACCAACCGTCGAAGTGACCATTGGTCGTCAAGTGAAATGCTCGAAAATACCATTGGGCTTGGCCTGATAGGTTACCTGGTAGAATAAGTGTGCTCGAATCTCAGGAAGATCCGGGGCGTTTTACAACTAGACTAATTCTTTAAATGATGGACGACTAATTTAAAATGTTTTTTGACTAAAATTAGGTTAGTCCAATCGGAAAACATTTGAAAAAATACACAGTGTTTAGGCGATATCATGTGCCGAGTGTTTCCAAGTATAACCGGTTTCTGTTCTTTCAAAACTAATTTAAATTCAGCATTATTGTTAGGAAGAGTTTACCTCATCAATCAAATCCAATCAACTCAGTAATGAATAAAGAAAATTTGTTTGATGCCGTCCCTTTTGTCTTGCTCCGGGGATTGTAACTAAACATGAAAATAATATTAATACAACTTTTGTTTTAGGTTTAATTCAAATAAATTTTGATAACTCTCAAAATCGGGTGGAAATCGCACTGTCGAGAATGTTACCATCAGACCGATTTCTTGTTATCATGGTTACAACTGAATGATTTTATTCGTGACGACAGTATGCAGTCACCGTTTGCAATCAGTATTATTGTGCTTGGGGCTATCACCTCGTTTACTCATGTTCTGGTCCCACGAATCAGATATTCGTTTCCAGTTTTAGCCGGATATTAATAGCTCGTCGGTCGCGTAAAGCAAAATTGCGATCGATGTTGCTTGGATGTTTTGTGTTACTTAGTGTTTTAGGGTACCATCCATTTGCTCTAGCCAAGTCTCCTAGAATCGATGCAGACTGTCAGAGTTCCGGTTGACATGAGCTCTAACAGGCTAGATAGCCCTGTGACCATTGCAGGCATTCGTGTGACTTTCATATTTAACTTGGATTACCACTGTTGACTCACACTTGTGTCTGGTTACGGTCATCATTGTGCTTCAGGTGTAAGAGATTTCACGGTATAAATGTTCACATTTTCGTCTATTTTCTCGAATGGATATTTCCAGTCACGGGGTTTGAGTGGGAATGTCAAGCGTTACCCATTCAAGCGAAACCCAGTAATATTTGTGCGAGTCGATCTCATATCGGATTATACAATTACAATCGTGTCTTCTAGTGACCTAGGTATATTTTCATTCAAATCTCACTCCAAAAATCAAATTCCGAATGAAGTGATTGGCGGAAGATAGAGAGCCTCGTTCCCATCCAGTGATCTGTTATCTTAGTTCCAGTTTCTGACCCAATGCAATCATCCAAAGACCGAAATCCGGCCGTTATATATAACGCAACTGACGTAATCCGTTCTATAGAACAGGTCTAAGGCATGCAATGTATGTCCGATTACATCAGGCTACATAAAACATTGTTCAACAGTAGGAAGCAACGGAATTGCCAAATTAAATCCTGAACTCCTTCATTTCCAAAAGAACGATATATTTCTAACAACTCTGCCGTAGATCACGTGGACATCGATGAGTTCGATCATTCCCAGTCGGCTGATTTGCACCAGCTAGAAATGAAGAATGCAGACAACATGAACCGAGCACATTGCTCACTGAACACGTCATGTTAAGATATAAACTGGAACATGTCAGGACAACAATATCGTGTGCACACGTGATGAGTTCAGATCAGCAATCAATCCAATCGTTATGATCAATAACCAGTGGGATGCAAAAGTGCTACCTGATTAGGCAAAGCATTAGCAATCAAATTTGAAAGTTATTTGAATTTTCTAAATAAAAAAATAGTTGTGATCATGATAGGACAAAGTGAATCAATTTAATTTTTGCCAAAATGTTGGTCCGTAATCCCGGGGGGTTGTAGCATCTCAAATTTTGTCCGTCCGAATTTGATACACTTCGAGTGAAATAAGAAGTATGGCTTCACAAAACAGCATCCCAATATATGGTGATCAAATACAAAACAAAAGGTAAGAAATTAGATTTATTTTTGGTTACGACGAAGGAAGGTGGATTTCGTTTTTGAATGTCTCGAAAAAACTGTCTAATCAGGAGGACTAAATCAGCCACGCAACGGGCCAATTCATGGTGCGTTAATATGAGTTAGCTTGCAATAGAAACGACCATGGGTAGACCATAAAATATGGGTAGAGATATAAAATCGTCGAGGAGAAATGTGATACGGGATAGAAAGTTAATTAAAAAGATCACCGAAATTCTTGGTGCAACTCCCTCGTCCAACAAAGAGAACTGGTGACCGGAGAAACCATGGCGTCCTTGCGATAAGCGTTATGGCTCTTCAATCTTAAATTTACCGGCTCGAATCCTCCCTCTAACGGAGGGAGGGAGTTAGTTTCGCTAATTGATAAAACTTAGTGCTATTTGTCATCTCATTATGGGATTCGAAAATGTGAACAAAATGAAATTGTTTTTCATGAGCAATAAAATGCATTTTATGAAATACGTGTAGAATGGCAAGGACTTTCCCATAGAACTGTTCATTTCAAAAAGAAAACGTTTAAAAATTGTCGTATTTTGCTAAGCTTGACCGGTATTTTGAACTTCTTGATTGATTTTTTTTTCGAAATCAGGCGCCCTCTACCTAGTTACCAAGTTTGTGCAATCAGTTATCGAAAGTCATTCATTGTTGAATAGTTTGTTTACAAAGGAAACTAAATAGCGACAGATTTTAGAAGTTGGATGTTTTTGACCTAAAAGTACATATGTGTCAGAGTTTCCTAATGCGTTTTATGTATTCATATCATATTTGGGATGAGGAACAAATTAAAAGTTGGTTAAATTTATCCATTATATGATAGTCCCGTTTTTTTTCCATCCAGTTGAATATAATAAGGAATTCAAAACTGTCAGTCCTTGGCAGTCATGTAATCGTGTGCAACTACGAAGACACTTAGATCACTAACTTTGTCAGGTATGGAAACTAACGTTTTGCATTTCGCTGACTCCGGTTCGTGTACGGTGTCACACAGTCTGCCCAGGCAGTCGGAGAAACTACTGACAGAGTAGTATGTGTATGCACCTTTCAATTTTAGGCGTGCAACCAAAAAACACGATCCAGGGAACCTCCAAACGTAGAATAGTGGAAGATACAGATGAAAATGGATACACAAAGCAAAACTCGAAGATAGTTTTCGTCATTCTGAGAATGATCTGCCAAGATGGTGTTGGACTATCCAATTTCAGTCTGATAGTCGGAGAATGACAAACAAGTTTGTATCTTCGTTTGCGTGACAAACTTCACGTTCCGGCGATGTTCGACTATAACGATCTAGTTACACATGAAACAACATCGTTCTTGGCAAGGAACCGGATATTTTGAATCATTTCCCCCGGGCTGGTAATCATAGGTTTCGGGAAAAGCTGTTGGAGATGTGATTTTCTTCCGATCACATTGCACAAAATACGATAACCCGGAAACAATTGTTTCGGCACACATTTGCCTTTTATTCGTGCAAAACCACAGGGCAACTTGAGAACAATGCGAGGCCGAGGATAAAGGGAGGGCAGGAACCGTTCAATACTTGATTGAACCAGGTGATGTAATTATGCCGTGTGTTCGGTACTCGTCTGAAATAGGGAACCTTTTTTCGATCCAGTCGACTGACTAGGACTGTAATTCATTTATTAGGTCGGGTGAAAACTTGGCAGAAAGCAGACTTGTTCGAATTCTTGCGAATCCGGAGGGAAAAACCAGTTTTCGAGAATATTGCCGTATTTGATTGCACCACAACTAAGTTTGATATAACACATTTTTCAAGTTTATTAAGTTTTTCATGAGCATATCGGCTGTTCGATGCATTCCAGACTGCGCTTAGATGAGCGAAGTAAAATACAGTGCTAGGCAACTCAGTAAGATCTGTGATGACTGTGTCAAAGTGACAATATCTCTTAGCAGATCAGCCTAGAAAATTGCCGGAATACTGTTCATACTGAGAAATATGAATTCAGATCAGATATAAAGCTTGATAGTCGATTGCGAAAGCAATTTCGAGTTGTCAAGTGACCCCGAATGACTAGACAAAACCTTCCGTTTCCAGTCCCTTGTTTCGGATTTGTTTGTTCTCATCGGTGCCAGCAGGCTTTGTGTTGCACGGAGTGGATATTCGGTTAGCATATGGATAGTCTTTTACGAAATGACCAACTGCGTATTTCAAAAATGCTTCGAAACGATCGGATTGATTATGCGATTTCACACGAGAAGCATTACGTTTGTTTTTCGCGACAAATTCGCATTTACCATCAGCTCTTGACGATCGTGTCGGTATCAGTCCTGAGCTGGCCTCGACTTATTCGATTCTCGAGTTATGGTCACAGAGGAGCAGTTCCCGA
This sequence comes from Fasciolopsis buskii, assembly GCA_008360955.1. Classification (NCBI taxonomy): domain Eukaryota; kingdom Metazoa; phylum Platyhelminthes; class Trematoda; order Plagiorchiida; family Fasciolidae; genus Fasciolopsis; species Fasciolopsis buskii. The sequence continues at coordinate 161,413 of LUCM01009739.1, read as the reverse complement.
AGCTGCCCAGCAGAAGGAATAGGCGACTCCATATCTGCTCATCATACTGGACAAATAGTAGGTATTCAATCGGTTTTACAAATTGTGACATTTCGCCTTACAACAAATATTCGGTTAGTGCCTTCGTGAATTCCAAGTCATGAAGCTACAAATCAAGTGGGGAGCGCCGTGTGACGAACATTTGTGAATTGCGTCGCTAGAATCACAAATATTTTATCGACTGGTCATTGGGGTCCCTATATGTTTCGTGTTTTGCGCAGTCCAATTTGAGTAAAAGGAACACAATCTTATCGGTGTCCTTTGGAGAATTACAATCGATGGTGAGCACGTCGACACTTCTTTTGTACACGGAGTGGAACATGATTTCCACTTTCGTGTTCAGATCTGAATGCTGTGTTGAAAATGACTTGGTTGTCGCTCCCTAGATATGCGCTTATTCCGTGCTGGGATTTGGGCTGTTCCATCGACTTTGTACACAATCTAATGCGTTCATTTTGTGCCCAAATCAATGATACGAAAGCGTTCCATGTGGTTGGTCATGATTCTGATCTGATTAGCTCACGTGAGTTTGTCACTACCCGTACAGCGCACTGACGAAAGAAAGCACAGCACGTGATGGTCAGATGATAAATATCACGATCTTCCAGATTGAAGGTCTCGGAGTTCAAATCTTTCCTCTAGTGATCGACTTCCCTAATTGCAAGCTTTCAATTCAAAGTGACCGCATTTCCCAAGGAATGACGTAAGCTTTGTATCGTTAACAAAGAATGTTAAAAAGCAACGTCTGCGTACATGCTCGAGGGATGTGTCATCCATTAGACCATCGAGCGAAGCTCCCTGTTCAAGGTAATCGTGAGCATTGATCAGTCGTGAACACTGATCAGTTGGGTCGTTCAGTCTCTCTTGCTGATTGTGCAATCTACGCGATATACAATACAGACCATAGTCTGATACGAAGTACTGGATGGTTAAATATTCCGACGCCCAATGGTGGAAGGCAATCATAGATAAGTCAACACACGGCCGGTTGACCGCTAAATATCGTTTTGCGAACATACAAAATTTACTAGATTGTTTCTTTTTCAAAATAAATCATTTGTATGGATGCAGAGGTGGTAATCCCTAGTCGAGGCCCTGGTTTTCGTTTACTGTTAGCAAAAATGCCACTGTATGCAATGACTAAATCACAAAAAATAAAAGCAGATCTACTCATGACTTGGTGCACGTGAGCAGCGTCTTTTCTTTTATCTTTTACTTCCTTTATTGATGAACTAGCAATATACAACACATTTCAGGAAAGGGGCCGCGGCCAACAGAGGGCTACCAAGTGGGGAAGTTGACCGGCGGTGGAAGGATTCGAACCAGCGACCTTATCCACTTGGCTACCGCAGGCATAATCGATTGCAGCCCTGGGAAGTTGTCAAAATATAGGTTGAATAACATATCAAATAATTTCACAATTTAATTGTAACTGTGAATAGATTGGAACTGGCTTTGTACTACTTATCACAAGGTCAGACCGATCTATCCGATGAAAAGAACCGTGTGCAGACAATGCGAGCGTATCGAAACACTATTACACTGTTGTGTGTGCAACATACTCTTCGAAAGAGCAGCAATCAAAAACCTGAGGACAAACTTTGCAAAGTCTCATTTGTTTGTGCTAGATACAAAAACGAGTGACAACATTGAAAGTTCCACAGAAACCACTGAAAATTTGGGTATCGTGAAAACATTCTCCACGAGAACAAAGGGAAAAATCATCTAGGAAGTACGAGTACAGTTCATCTTCAAAGTTTCCAAATTTGGCAATATCCAAACGGTGCTGGGTTTCTGCGCAGACAAAACTCGTAGTTGTTAACTCATGCATGCAACTAAACGACTGCCTAGGACATTGTAAATCCATTGCATTGATCATTCCAGTTACGAATAAGTCAAAATCTTGCATTTTTGTAAAGAAATAAGCAGGAAAATCGGGTAGTGTTGAGCCCCAAATACATAACCGATGAACGTCTGGCACAAACAAGCACATTTACGTGGTCATGTATGCTCGAAAATCGGCTTCAGAAGATTGCTTCATTTTAACATTTGGGAACTTTTTATTTCTACCACAATTGTCGTAGAACGAAAATCCCTGTGGCGGCCGAGGGCTGGCGAGGACGTAGTGGGGCGGAATGACGTCCGATCGGCTAATGACTCGTCAGTCGTTTGTTTGGGTTCGCTTATTTCCACGATCAAAAACGCCAGGTCGAACAAGTACCAAATAGTGTCTCGTTCGTTGGACCGAAAAAAAATCGGTTCCAACGCTTTTCCGTTGATCAACACTCAATGCTCGATCAGTCGGCTGGCTAATCCGATTGATCATACTTACGCGTGCAGCTTTTCGCACGGTTTCTCAATTGACGCGATTAGTGTGATATCATTTTGTTTTGTATTGATTTGTGATCAGGATGAGAGATATGACAAGTCAGCATCCACCACAGCTTTATATATTGCTGTTTGAATAAAAAAATAATAGTGGTAGTAATCGTATCCAAGCATTGGTATTAGTCCTGCATCAAATCGAGCCGGTCCCATCTAGGTACCCGTAGGACCGTAAGGTCTATCCAAACATTTGATCACTTTGAATTGTGACAAAATGCGTTTCGAATTCTTGTTTTTACGTCGAATAAGGCAGTCGGATCGTTTGGGCCCATTATGCGAACCAAATACCGGCGTCATTTCTTACTTTTGAGTAAACAGTTAACGTATACACATACTACTGACTGTGGGTATTGGGCTGTCTATCGCAAAAGTTGGATAAAATTTTTCGCGGTAAACGTAATACTAGTCGTCGTTTTTCGTTAGAAAGTCATTCGCGGTGAGCACCAGTCACCTGCAAACTGGGCTACCAAGTGTGAGTGCGATTGACGTGGTACGCGTGTGTAAACCAACGCGGTGGACGGATTTGTACGCGCATTGGCAGAAGAGCGACGCTACCAAGTTTTCTTTTTTTTACATATCGGGAATGAAGAAATCTGACTTGCGAACCCGTGAACGGGGAATCAGTGCGAATTGCTGACATGGATGATTCAATCAGAATAATCTGAAAATGAGTACACTTGAAATTAATTGTCGAAAACTTTGAACCACTTAGTTTATCCGGAACAACTTCGGGTACACTTATGGTGCGGGTGTGCTGTTGTAGACAATGATTAACGTGCAAACGATAGGTATAGGGAATTCTGTTGGGTTTCGGGGCATCAAATCACAGTGATAACGAAGTTGGTGCGGTCCATTTATAAGAATCGATTGACACGCGAAGGTTTCCCTGTGAATATAGATTCAGGAAGGCCGTAATACATGATATAACGTTTGAGAAATATGGAGGAAGGATAATTCTTTTCCCCGAATGACCTTGGAACATTTAAGGATGAAATCTTTCAAAGTAAGATCACCGTTAGAAGTAACATGTACGAATACGGTAACCGGGGACTGTGTTGATCAGATGAATTGAACATCTTTTGCAAAAAAATGATGGAATATTCAAATTCCGGATCCGTTGATCACTCGAACGCGTTCGCGTGCGTGATCTTATGAGATCTTATGTGGTTGTATTGTATTGTATTGTTTTGTATTATAAAGGCTGTTGCGTACAAAATAAATGTCACATTACAGTCAAAATACATGAGGAATTAGTGGGACAAATGTTGCACTCATCAAAAGCTGATAATTACTGACAGCATAGACTGAAGGACAAGCCAGGTAGTGGTATGAAAGACACACAGCTATGACTGATAGCCCCGGGGCGAAGAATTCTCGAGTCTTTCTTAAGTAAACCGAGAAAAATAACAGGCGAACGGTAAAGAAGGATTGGAAAAAAACTTGTACCGTTCTGTTCGTTGTAGACGGTTTGACATAGGTAAACTGATCATAAATAACGAGACAGTTGTCTCGCGTTCAATACACGGGTACTGTGCCATTGGTAACTAGTATAATGAAAATTAACTTGTTCTTGTTCGGAGAAACAGCAAATTTATTGCCAATCCATGATTTTTAGAGTAAACAGTGCAGTTGAGCATTGCACGTTCGAAATCGATGTTACAAGGCAGAATCGACCTTTGGCGAGTGAAGACTCGACTGTCCATAACAAAGGGCTCATTTTATCATCTCGAAGAGCCCAAGATATTCTGAGTATCGTTAATGCGTCACGTGTTTAAAAGATCTAGTCACACTATTTTTCCATGAATTTGCAGTTTGAAAACTTGCCGCCTTTCTGTTTGACACGAGCTTTACAAAAACTGCATTTTATTCTCACAAACATAAACCAATTGCCTCGAACTCTGCTCAGTATTGTTGAGCACGACCTATCTTGCTACTTCATTTCCGTGTGCTATAGAACAAGTTTCTAATTTAGAAGACAAGTCCTAGTCGTGACATGGCTCAACTGTTTCCAAAATCATTAATAATCAAGGCTTAATTAATCACAATTTATTTTATAACAAGGTAGCACGAACGCACCACGCTGTCATAGGGGCAGGGAAGCTATTGAGCAACCATTGACAACATCCAATTTTACGTGTTGATGTCGAGTTGCATTTTTGTCCAAAAGTTCGGACAATGAAGTCATGAAACACCAGGGCAAATGGCAGTTTGACATTAAACGGCACTTTTAATTGCTGTTAGATGTTAACCTACACCGTCACTTATACGATAGGGAACTTGAAAACCGTTGATCACTGGAAAACTCCAGGTACTGGCGGTTGAAACGTGTAACAAGTATGTAATCGGTAGTCCTGTGCATGATGAGACGCGGTGTAGAATGGGAACTTCCGAAAAGCGAATTCGTCTTGGCAAATGCATCGAGCGAACTACAATTCGACGGTCGGTTGACTCGTCTGGACATCTAATCATGGTACTTTTAGGTTTGCGTCATTATCGTTGTTGGTTATATCAAAAAATACACTTCTGGTAAATCCCTTTGATGAAATAATTCTCCATGTGATATGAAGGCTCATCTCACCATTAGGAAAGCTGTTTCTTTCCTGCAAGGAATCATTAGCTGTGCACATCTACCACATCGGAACTGGAGAGCGAACCCGGAACGAATGATTTCGAGTCAAACGCCTTAGCAATTAGACTACCGTGGAAACTCTCAACAGTTTGTTGATAAACGTCACCACATAATGATGTTGCACTTATTCGTCACTGATTTGTACAGCCACGGGTCGCTAGCACATTTTGAGCTCACATTTCTGGCAAAAGTTATCTGATTTCGTTGACCGGAACACTAAATTGTGTGTACATCTGAACAGTAATTTGCAAACGTGATTTTAGCATCCTTCCATTTTGTCACCGATTTTTCCCCGGTATCTCCGAGTTGCTTATATGCATTAAATGGACATGTTACCACAGATGACGCGAACGACATGCGCATTAGATTTACACGTTATGGACTTGAATCCAATTCTAACTACTCATCAAAATGTTATGAACTGCACTGAAGACCGAGCCGAATGGATGACAAATGTTACCAAATTTCACGAGATCGCCTGCCCATAAAGTACAAACTGGTGAACACATTGTTTCCAATGATATGATAATTACATACGTCGGAAGCGGACATTTCAAAATTTACTTATGGCGCCAGCTTTTCGTCGGTTGTGCAAGACCCGATGTCGGTAATCGAATTTGTCCAAGTTTTGCATCTAACGCGTCGCGAGAGCGATGACATGGCGTCTTTAAAATGCGCCCCGGAAACAACGTACGAATGGTGTATTGTTTTTTCTGGCCTATTATTCACCTTCAACTTGATTTGGGCCTGAATGTTTGCTCGATTGCCGGTCTGTATGGTGATTCCGAATGAATACTAATCAAAATGCTTTTTTTGTTCTCATCTTTTGTGCTCCAACTGACAGACGTTTTGATGACTTTTTTTCATCTACCTGATTCTCAAATTAGGACTAGTTCGAGTTGAAAAATATCATCAGCAATCCGTATTTGGAATGAATGGTGAAATATCATCCAAAGCTCCCCGGTTCTACGCCTAGACCAAACGAATTACATCACAAATATGACAATGGGCATAACAAATGCTCTGGTCATTTGCTTTTTCACCATCATCTTCTGTGTGCTAGAAATCAATTTTGTGCATCATCTCAACCTCTGTCGTCCCCCTAGCCCAACTCATCTCTTCGAACCCACCCACCCCCCTTGAACACAAAAACATTCGCCACCCCAAATTCGATCAGCCGAGAATGGGTACAAAAGTGACTCCCCTTTATTTGGGATTTTGAACGAGGAACGGTCCTCGTTTCCCGTATTCGCTTTCCCGCTCCCTTTGGATCCAATGGAACATTGCTGTTAAATTATATTTTTCGATCACAAGACTATGAATAATTGGCAATTGTGATGAAATAATTGACCACGTGATATCACAGCCTAACTGACAAATAAGAAACCAGCGGTTTCATCCTCGTTAGGAATCACAAATACTGATTTGTTTATATAAACTGATGAAACATCGAATTGGTAAAATAGACAAAATCTTTTAGTAATGAAGAAGCGAAATCGTCCACTGTAAGACTTTCAACTCGGTCTGTCTGCTACCACGAATAAAATTATTTATTATCGTCCGACCAATAAAATTTCCCTCGAAATGCCCAATCACAAATGCAAGACTTGTTTCTCAATAAACTGGCGTTTGTCAGTTTTCTTTTTGACGAGGAACACGTTTCCGGCAGCATTTAGTGATCACGATAGTACAGGCAAACGTGTATGGTATCATTGGTTGGATTCGGCGATCTTTTTATTCTTTCCTTTTACACGTTGAACGGCAGAATAGTTCCACCATCTTGTTTCAGTAACATTGCACTGTCAAATGCGGAGAACGCTTTCTGTTGATGAAAAATTAGACGTTAACATGAAACAATTCTCCATGTGATATCAATGCTCAACTCTCCATTAAGACACCGTGGAAGTACTGTACAGTTGTTTCATCTTTGTTGGGAATCATTAGCAGTGCATATCCACGGAGCACCCGAACTGAGACATAAACCCGGAATGAACGACTACTCCGCTGCCCCAGGTTGTACTTTCCTTTCGATATTAATAAACAAAAAATAGATGAGCAAAACATGTCAGAAT
>LUCM01009739.1:107035-118547 GCA_008360955.1 Fasciolopsis buskii | reverse complement strand
ATTTCCGCTTCCGTGTCACCTTTGAAAGACAAACGAACGTATACGGGTTTCTTTACTGGTCCTATTACTTTTTGTCTTACTTCGTGTTTTTCCATAGTTTTATTTATGAATCTTTCGGGGTATCCATTTTGTACGAATACGCCCCGCAGGAAACGAAGTTCATTTTCAATTGTGTCTTCCGTACACATTTTTCTTGCTCTGTCAACTAAACAGCATATTAGGTTCCTCTTCACTTGTAACGGCACAAAGCTGTGAAAATGTATGTACTGTCCGTTCCATGTTGCCTTTCTACAAACTGATAGTTGTGCAGATCCGTCCTGCCGTCGCCTTATGTACACATCTAAGTAGGCTAAGCTGTAGTCTGTCTCTTTTTCGAGTGCAAAACGTACATTTGGATTGACATTGTCAAATGTGTGCAACATGTGGTTTACGTTTGCATGTTGCTCTACAGTATATCATCAACATAACGTTTGTAAACCGTACAGTGTCTGATTGGTGAGCGCAGTTGATTATTCTCCGGTGTGGACATAAAGATATCAGCCAACAATAGTCCCAGTTAAGGCGTCAATCTTTCCATTCTGTTTTAGCGCTCGTATTCTCATAGAAATTGTTCTTTTCTATTTGAGTTGTTTTATCCTTTTCGATTGGAATCTTTGTGAATTTTGACTTGAGGCTCAGTATTCTGTTTATTTTCCCAATGTATTTCAACTTATTGATGATAACAATAGGGCTCCTTTATCTGGTTTGTTCAACGTTAGTTCACCAGTTGTTTGTAGTTCTTTTAGATGTTTTAAGTGCTCAGACGTTACCAATCCTTGCTTTACTCGTTTGCCGTCACGATATTGGTAACATGAGTTGACGACAGAGGATTTAAGTTTCTCTAAACCCTCCGGAGAGGACGGCATCAGATCCGATGGTTGAATAAACAGATTTTCAAATACAACCACTACATCTAGTTGTTTAGTTTCGTTGGATGGGCAGCAGAATTTTGGTCCCAAAGATAGGTCTTCATGCAATATCTCATCCAGGCTTACAGAAGACAAGTTGTGGATGAATCTCTTCGGATCCGACGGGAACTCACCAGTGGATTTGTCTGCATTGACGGTTGTTTTTCCAACGTTGACCGCATTCGCTCCACTTGTGTTTGTACTATCGAATGAACGTAGGCGATGAACCTTTCTCTTTCTTCTTCAGTCAGCTCGTCGAGGACTCGTGCCAAGTTCACAAAATTTCGCTCCAATTCTGATGCCCGACTGATTACCGTGGCTCGCTCGTTCAGGGCTTGGCGATGTAAAGACACATTACTAACGTTCACACGAGTTCTCCTCAAAACCGTCCGATATGGTAGGGGATATTCTGACTTGTGGATATACACATCGAGAAGCTGAACACACGCATTAGCCAGGGCCAATTTCGTGCAAAAATTTGATTGTTATGCTCGTGCCAATACATAACATTAAATTTAGTTGGAGATCGATTCATGGGATAACGAATAACTGGAAACGAGCTTGTTCGTCACGTGTTGTGTTGTTCTTAGTGTTTTTTGTGTGTGGGAGTTTTCCGACGTGTGAAGCACACTCATAACTGACGCTCCCGGATGCTAACAGTCATGCTTGGTGTTTGCCAGGATCAGCCGTGTGATTGTGGTACCAGCCACACTGTTCATCCGTTGTCGGTTACGGCCCCGGCAGTTTAGGTCTACGAAGATCTCGTTTTCGTTTGGGCCAACCCAAGTTGCAGAGTCATTCGGTCGGGACATTCGTTGTACATAGATGACTCAATGAGAGTCATCTATCCTTCTCCGATCAATTGCCATAACCAAGTTGGCAATGTCGTTTTGGTAGTAGAAGTTTGAGTTTTTTTCATGAAATGATTCACTATGTGATATCATTACTCAGCTCACCATAAAGAATTCATGGATGCACTGTAAAGCTGTTTCATCCTTGTTAAGAATTATCAGTAGTGCATATCCACCACGCTTGAACTGGCTTAGGCGTTCGACCACACATGTTGAATTATTTTATGAAATGTCATTTTGTTTGAGGCTGAAGGGCTGGTCAGTTTCAATCAATCTGACCGTCTCCGTTGAACGAGATAATCAATCACTACGGCAAACTCTGTGAAAAACTAGATTGCAAAAGACTGTGCGAGATGTTTTGTGAGGTTTGTGAGACATTTCCCTAATGACATGAAAGACTGCACAAATTCCACTTGTGAACAGGAATCCGCTTGGTTCAGCCGAATAAAGCCGGATCAGTTCATGCTAAAATGACTCAGTCAAGACTGTGAACTTCTCTTGTTAGTACTCACCGTGTGCATTGCACAGCTGCAAAACTCAAACCGGGACGTTCAATGTCGATGGCCGTACGTGGTGCTGCCATCCGACGAAGTCGACTACGAAGTGACCAGTGTCCATCAATGACCTAGAACAATGTAACAGCGGTTAGCGGCTTTATTTTAGAAGCTGAGGATGCGGAAGAAATCAATGAATGTATCTCGACTGCTGTGATGATCAGCTAACAATAGCTATTTCGCAATCTGATAAGTCAGTTTAGCCGCGATTATTATGCACCGCAGGTGAAGCGTAAACCGCTGGATTAAACTGACGTTACCGTAATTTTCAATAGCCGATTGGACGGCCATGGTGAAAAATGACATATTAGAAAGATTGCTAATAAGTGATTACGCATTATATGGTAAACATCAGACATCATTCACTCCTTAGCACTTAGTCATGGGTTGCTCGACAGCAAGTGCCCAGGAAGATGGCTAGTATTTATGGCTTTGTTGTTATAGTCAGGTCAAGTCATACAAATGTTTCACAGACCCCGAAGGTCGGATACCGCAGTAGTTGAAAGCAATTTCGAATAGTATTTCGTTTCAAGATAACTTACTGGACAAAGGAGGTTTTTTTTCGACGTCAAAATGGGTTATTCAGTACAAATGCAACTAAACAGCATAGCTATGGAGACAGTGTCACGGTACGCTCATATTTTCGAGTGTAGCTGGTAATCATAGCAGTAGATTTTGGCAGACATTGTTTAAGTCGTCTAGGGGGCGCGTTTCCAACCGTATTCCCCTCATATTTGGTCTCCTTCCGTTCAATGATGACGCCATCGTCGACGGTAGAATCTGCAGGTACAATGCCCAGACATTCAAAAAGTTCTCTGGACTAGAAGCTTCTGCCAACAAACTCCTGAAATATCGAGTCGGAATCGATTGATTTATTTGTCTCCCTTCCTCTCGCTGTGCAATGATCGTTCGTATGCTGCATATCGCAGACTAGGCATCAACCTATCCGCGTCCAATCTCACGTTCAGTCGGGCTATTTGAATTTTGAACCTCGGAGCAGTTCGCAGAGAAAATTCTTCGAATCACGTGACCTGGTTGAAGCGTGTCAGCGCCTATGAGTAGTTGCATAGGTTTTTACTTTGAACTTGGTGTGAATTGTTAGTACATGTTCTGTGCGAGAAGACCGTGGCTCTTTCACCGCGGGAGACTAAAACCGGAAAACGAAATGCCATTTATTGATTTCGAAGATCCTGTTGACAAATCTTACAACGAAAATAATCAGGCCCGTTCGGGAACAATCCACACCGGACGATGGATAATTTGCAAACACAGTGCAAATGAAACTGGTTACAAATAGCCTTTTTTGGCACATCGTTTTCAGGTCCGAAAGTCGTCAGTGAGATTCGTAAGTTAAGTACCGCTGAGCTCAGTGATCTGATCTTTAAAGAACAAGTGTCGACTCAACTGTTGTTTTGTTCACGGTTGGTGTACTTGGACACCACGGTTCATTGATACTTATCGTTCGATGAAATACTATATAGGAAAAGGTTTGTTAGTAAAATTCAAGAAAGGAAAGGAACGGACAGATAAGTGGGAATAAAGGAACAGTTACTGAAAACGTGACTGATAAATTTATGCCTACAAACGAGGTGTGTAATGTGACACCGCGTGAAAGTTCCCTGTTGGAATTCAAACAAATCGTATGCTGTTTAATCGAGTTCAGGTAGAACAAAATTATCAAACTCAGCTCAGTAGATAAGAGACCATGTGCCAATTGACTACCGTTTTTCGTATTCACGGAAAAAGTGCATATTTCCCGACTATCGAAGACCGAGTGGTAGGTGTTTCGGATGGCACTTGTAACCGTGTAATCTTTGTGTACTTGGCGAATTGGCTTCGCGGAATTTGATTTCGGACCGGACGGCTGGTAGCTTGCGAAATCGGTTGAAGTTGGTGTATTTTCGGGTCCCACTGCGAGCGACCAATCCAAGTGTCCAGTCAAATCGTTCGCGTTTTCCTCCGATCACGAAGTTGCGGTCAGGTGGATACATGAGGTGACTGGTTTGCTTTCACTAGGAGATGATTGTGCGCATCTGATGTGTGTTTCGTCGTTCCCCGGACGAGTTCAACCAATACGTGCCCAATTGACGCCCAGTTCATTTCACATGTCCAATTTAACTGACATGCAACTACGTTGTCTTAGGCTGTCACTGGTTGGCATTTTCGTTACAAACCAGCCCTCATCAAGTGTGCTCTAGTTAGGTTTTACGGTACCGTAAGATGTGTTTTCCCCTACATCTGTTCTAATCTAACCCGATCTCTCATCCCATCGTGCCCACCGCCTAGTCCGTGATCCTCAGTACGCCGAATCTCCACACTGTTTCGCGGAATTCGACAGCGTGATGTGTTGGCCCACAACACCAGCCAACGAGACGGTCCACTTACCATGTCCATCCTATATCGGTGGGGTCTCGGTTACCGGGAAGGCTTGGCGCTCGTGTGAACACAACCCGTCAAACTTAGATAGCAATCATTCCGCTCAGGTTGATCAGTGGATGTTCGATGCCACGAACTACTCGGAATGTGTGGAAATTGATCGAGACTTGGTAAGTTTCATTCAACCGTGTCCGTCAAAGAAAATAAAATAGCGATATTAACAAGTTTGCCTGGTAGAATTCTTTCACTTGTCCAATTAGTCAATCAATATCAAATCTCTTATTCTAAACGAGAAATTCAATGTAAACGCACAGGGAAAACGGGATATTTTCGTCTGGTTCTGATAGCTAAACATGCTGTTTTGGACTGGAAATGTTTACGTGCCAGTTCAAGTGATTTCACCGGTTTGCAATATTTTGTCTTACTGATCTTGAAAGATCTCGATTAGATTGGAATGTAGACACTAGACGGACCTTTTTTCTACTTAAGGACCGACCCTTGGGGCTTGTGTTTGGTCCAAATAGATGGACTCGATCGTTTCGTGCTGTGACCTCGATTCGGAATATGCAACTACGAAATGATCCATTTTCTGCATACCTTTCTAGGAAGAAGTAAATTCGATAGGTAAAGGTTTGTATGACTTGATTTCCGAGTTTCTCGGCTAGGTGAATTCACAAATAACGAACAAGGCTGACGATACCCACGCATTAACGATGTCATTTCTTTTGGTATGGTCCAGGAATCACTGTCAATCGATTTAGTTCCCCTGCTACTTGGTTGACCAAAGATGATAGGACGGTATTGGAAATCAATACGTCTATGTTTAATACTCCAGTGCTACTTCTCTGGTCGACATGACATTCTATTAAAATGAAAAGGTCATGTGTTCTATGCCACTGTGAGCTCAGGTCTACTTTATGTTCGCGAGACATGGATAGTACGTGTTGCAGCCGTTCGTCGTTCACTAATTCTCGACCATCGAACGGATTGGACGATGTGACCGCGTAAATAATTTGCTTGTTAGGAATCACATGTCGCGGACCGGGTCAGTGAATATCCTGACACAGCGAACGAAGTTCAGTAGACTTGTTGTTTGGGTTACGTGTTACGTATGACGGACACTCATCTACCATAAGGTGTTCTATTTGTGTTCTTGTGAACGACGGAAACAGGCAACGTGGAAGTCAACAGGTGACGTCTTGGCATGGTGCTGAGAAAACGTACAGCGAATCTGAACAAAGTAAGCAACTGGGGTCTTTGTAGTTAGAGTCTGAAAGACTTGTGAGGCATTTTTCTGCAGACACTGAAGGACATAGCAACAAACCACGATCAGTGACGATAGAGTGTTGTCACTTTCCATCGCGTCAGAATGATCGACAAATGTGTTTTCGGGAAACGTGCTGCCTGGTAGGAGGGCATCCCTTTCGTTTCCCATGGCCATGAGACCACATCCGTTCATTTCGGTCATTCGTGTCTTCTAAAAGTGCGTGTAATAATATGAGAAGTACAGAAGTCACTGGAACTTGCCCTACTGTTTAATGCTGAATGCTGATGGTGATCGCGGTGGGGGATCGCTTATGATTTAAAGACCAAGCTCAGCAACGGGAACCTTCGAAGAACCCAGTATTTGTACAACACAGAACACATGATCATAACCAATAGGAGATAAAAGCTAATTCCGGCCAAGTTGGAACTAACTTTAGAAACTTGCTCAACCGCCAGTTTGGTCGAATCTAACAAACTGGGTGCCTGTGGAGGAGATATTTCGGGAACTGTTTCTTTTTCATGTTTGACACACTCCCGGTGTGCGATGAGCCACACTGTTGGACGGCTAAGCGAACCAGATAGGCAATGGCCAACCGGACAAGGTTGTGGAGTTTGGACGTGAAAATCACGGGTTCGAATCCTCCCACTGCCGACCAACTTTCCCGCTTGGCAGCCGTCTGATGGTAGAGGTCCTCTTCCTAAAAAATGATGTGCATTGTTGTTTCATTTGCAAAGAAAGCAAGAGATAAAAGATGATAGCTTCCGTGCAAACGAATCAATACTTCACGAACCCTTCTCACGGTCTTCACGAATTGATGCATACAACAATATATAGTCCACAACTGGCTTTAGATAATGTCATTCCGAGACTGTTCATCAATGTCATATGCATGCAATATGCTTCGGCCACTCGATAGGAGTAAGACATCGCAAGATTTGTGGATATACGTGCAATCTATCTTCCCCTAATCGATCAACCATAAACGTGTTCGTTCACAGTTGCACGATCACTTTTGGGTATTCTGCAACTAGCTCCATTCGTTTGGATGAATTCATCTCATTCGTTTCCAATTTGATTGACATGTTCGAGTACAAAACGGGAATGGTCCAAATCGCGTGTGTTATTTGTTCTGAGCGCCTTGTTTGATCTGGTTGTACATTTGTTCCAATTTACGAACGGACCGATTGATGAACGCCCGATGTCATATATATGAGTAGTAAGTAGTATCTGGATGAGTGAACAAAATTTGCCTGGGTAACACAGATACTACTTACTGCTCCCATATATACATATGTTTATTCTGGGGCATTCTGCCCTCGCTCCTAAGGTTGGCTCAGCCCAAATGACAAAGAGTAATCAATGAATCACAGCTGTGGTTATTCTGTGGACTCTTCGACTAAGAGCTTCCGTGCACACTCCTGATGCTACAGATTCGATTCTGGTGAGACATTATATGTAGAAAAGGGGTCACCGTCGACAGTCTGCACACCTTCAGCCCCCTCCACGTTTTGAGCAAATGCATAGATCACCTTTTATAACCTCAACACAATGCACAAGGTTTTTGGAAAGTGTATCAAACCTTCATTAGGTAAAAAAAACCATGAAGCTGAAAACAGCACGTCGTAAATTAGACATTTTTTGGTTCTCCGCCGGATATCGTGAAGTCCGCGCAAAAAATGAAAAGTTGCCGTTTTATTTGAGGCAGTGGCACTCGCAACAATTGCACACCTTTGGAAAACGTTTCATTTGAAATTAGAAACATTGGACAGTTGAACGGGAAGTTTTTGTGCCCATTGATCGTCTATTCGAATAGCACGAGATCCAATTTGATTTTGCCACACATTCGTCCTGGAATCTGAGACATGCAACGTGGGATCGGCAAACGTGAAGGCATTATGTTCCTATTTCGTCTTCATTAAAAGCAATGATCATTGCATAAACAATGGGCCCTGAGAAATGGAACTCGAACATGGAACAAACGATTCTTTGTCGAGCGTCGCATGCATTAGGCTACTTACACTGATCTGCCACGGGTGACTGAACATCAACAATGAATGACATCCGTCATCGGATTTGGTCAGTCACAGACTTTTGCGCGTCTCGCTTCCAAGCTGATCACTGTGCTTGGCTGACAAAGCGTGAAACATTGACAAAATGTCTTCTTGGTTATCCGGGCAGTTTGGATGTTCACACTGCATGATCTGTTCTGTACACCAATCGGTTGCGGTTGCTTCATCACTGCGATTAGAACAACAGAAAAAGATCAACTACAGCAATCGAAATGTTGGCATGTTACAGCCCTGTGTTTGTCAACCCCATCACGTCTTTCCCAAGAAGTGGAAACATTTATCTCCGTCCGGTTCTAGCTTGTTGCGTCGATTTTCGAGTGCACTGTACACCAGTGAGTTTTTCATTTTATGGATGGTTGAAAATGTTCAAACTCATTGTTCATAAATCCGGAACCCAGAAACACTGTGAACTCTGGCGAAAATTCAAAATAAATGAATGACTAAATAAAATAAACATTTAATCGTCTTCCATATCGTTTGCTTAGTAAACAGGCTAAGCTGGCGATGTTTACACTGAAAACGTATACGAACGGTCATCTACTAGGATTACAAACGTAAAAACGTCGTTTGTCCAGTTAGCTCCAGGGTGTTACATGTCAGCAACTTCCGTCAGTCGGGAGGAAGAGGGAAAGTGACGGTTAGACAGACGGACAGGCAGACAGACAGACAGACAGACAGACAGATTTGGCCACAAATAAAAAAATAAAGGTGTAATCGAAAAAGTAGATTAGTAATTTCATGATTTTAGCAAGTTATTTGCCGGGGCAATCTACAACTGACAGGTAGATCCGATCCATGAGCAGTGGTTTTAAAATTTCCGTTGTAACCTAGGCCATAATGATGATCGTTGTCACCACACATATCTTTGCCTAGAAGTATTCCGATTTCAATGGACCGATTGGCAAAGTCTATTCCTGTACTTCAAGAGGAGTCTATATCGAAATAAACAGATGGAATGTCACCCTATGACGTAAGAGCCATTTTAAAGTGACGCAACCAAAGCGGATATTCTGGAGATCGCACATCCTCCAGTCGACCGCGTCGCAGTTCACATTTACGTAATATTATTCTTTGGAAGGTTTGACTAGGAGACACTGCTGCCTAACTTGGGAAACTTCAAATCCTGTATGAATGCATACGACATTATCCGTTAACTGGCGTACGGTCACCGTAGAACGGCGCCGCATGGAAGCTGCCCCAGGCTTACATGCCCGAGTAATTGATGGCTTGGAAACAAACTAACGGCGGATGGTAAGAGGACGAAAATAAAATGTGTGAAAAAAAAATATTTTAACCATCCGTGACCTACGTGGAATTCGAGAACGACAACAAATCAATAGATCAGTGATCACCCACTCACATGACCGGACGACAGTTCGACACCTGTAACGTGAGGAAAACAGTCCACCACCCATCGGTTGGTGGATGCCAACTCGAATTCGCTCGGCATGTTCCAACACTTAACTCGGTTCGATTTCACTCCAAGATTCAAAGGTTGCAAGGTGAGGGGGGCGATGTCCTCTTCACAACCCCTCCCTCCGTGTAGTGGGCCTTACTGACAGACCTCCACCACTGCACCCAAACGTGAGGTAATAAAGAATATACTTTTGAGGATGAACTAATGTCAAGAAAAATGCAGAGAGTTGTGGGAATTGTGAAACTGAGACAGCCGATCAGTGGATACAGTTCGAGCGAGGATATTTGTGCTTGAATCAAGCCAGTTAGAATTACCCGGTGGCTATTGAATTAAGACAAGAGATTATTGAGTGACGAGAACGCCGGTAGCTTACCGACAAATCGATCGTTTATTCACAATCAGCCAACCACATTGAACCAGATAGTCAATCGGACGACAACTACAAATCGATACATCTGGGTACATGCACACAAATCAGAGACTGACGAGGGATAATTGTGAACAGTCATCATTTCACCATAAGTTAAGGTCGAATGCGAGGTGTAAATAATTTTATTCATTGGAAATTACGCTGGTGTCTTGTGACTATTTGTGTTCCAATTCGTTCATCTGAGCTAAGCTGCTGACAATGTATCATTCCTGGCAGAAATGTTTTACGGATTACTTCAGCCAGCAGTGTGATTGGAGCGGCCCTCCGCACAGTACGTTGGATCCAGTACTATAGGGAAGTAATATTAGTAAATATGATAATTCAGACGTGCTAAACAAGCTGGGCAACATGGGATCTTATTCTCTAACATCAGACTGCTCATCCGACCTTGGATTCGAACATTTGATGTCACACAAGGCTAATTTACGTGAATAAAGTCTTCAATGTCCACAAATTGATTGATCAATTGTTGTTGTCTATTCAATAATGGCTATACTATATTGATCATCATTGACTGTCTTCTTAGTGGTCTTCCCATAAGAGAGGATGTTTGCTTCCATGTGTTTGTTATTCAATCGATTCGGAAATCAAATGAAATGTCCCCGTGGATACATATTTTCTAGAATTCCTTGCAAAAGATTCAATCTTCCGGTTTCGCTTCTCGGTTGGGAACTTATCATCACTGGCCACAGTTCCATAAATGCGGTAAAACAGAATTCAGCAGACTGGACTTCTCTAAAATTGGTTGTCGTTTTAGTATATGAATTAATTTGTCTTCTTGATTTGTTTTCCGATAAAACGGGCTCACGACCAAACGAGCGCTGCTAGACGATTAGGCGGCCGGCGTGATGGAACTTCACGGGTTCGAGTCCCGGTGCTGTTGGACATTTTCTCCACTTGTGAACTTCCCGGTTAACGGGGACCTGTTTTCCGGAACGCGGTTCATACATGCGATTCAAATAACGAATTGGACTGAAAAAGCTAACATGTAGTAACATTTCCGATAACTAGCCTATGAGTAACTGTTGTCAACCTGTGCGTTATACATCGCGCGATAGTCCCTGTTTCAGTTTCGGTTCTCGTTTGAATACATTTTTCTATCGGATTGGTCAAGATCAATTGGAACTTCAATCCCATTATGTTCCACTTCCAATCATGATGATTCACAATGGTCTTCAAATGACGCGTATTGGATTGGATTGGGAAATCAGTTGCCTAAATCAATTGCCTCATGTACTCACTAACTAGTTTTATATACTTCGGTCGAAAAATGTTTTGTCAACTTTACTTCCAACCAACTTGACCTGTTTACCAATATGAACGATCAGATTTGCGTGTTCAGTAATCCGGCACAATAAGAGAATTTACGGAAAAATCAGCGAAAAACAATGTTTCATCTCATTGCACGAAAGAAACGAGCAAATTTGCGGTCACCTCTTCATTGTAACTCGGCGAAGGCGGCGGAGTGGGGAGTGTGCATGTGAGGGGGGGGGCGGGATGAGGTGGGGGGGAGGGCGAAGGGGGGGGAGGGGGGAGTGTGCATGTGAGGGGGGGGGCGGGATGAGGTGGGGAGGAGGGCGAAGGGGGGGGAGGGGGGAGTG